>QKQZ01007347.1:0-23354 GCA_003595255.1 Solenopsis fugax | reverse complement strand
TGTGTGTGTGTGTGTGTGATCAGAATGTAATAAATCAAGAAATATATTAATATCGCGATATAATGACGGCTTTTACGTAAAAGTTCAGCTCGTTGCGCTTCAATCGACCTCGATTATTTCGGAGCGTAAGGCCGTCGAACGTAAAACGCAACCCGTGTGCATCGCGACGCCTGGAGTTAAGGAAAGTTCTAATCCTGCGGCTCCACGAAAACAGACGAGGCGCGTGGCCATATTTTACGGGCGGGGGCGTGAAACGGATAATTTTCAAAGGAAGCAATATCGGATCGTATATCAGGCCAGCAGGAACAGCCGCCGTTTGGCTTCAAATTATCGGAAACGAGGGCCAAAACTAATGGGCCCTCGTTGGACCATTTGGCTCCTGCGGCGGGCATGCCGATGCTGATTCACGCCAATCCGCTCGCTATTTTCGCGCCGCGCCGTCGCACGAGCCTGGTCGCTTCTCATATTATCAGACACATCCGATATCCGNCACGAGCCTGGTCGCTTCTCATATTATCAGACACATCCGATATCCGAGAACACTGAGAGAAATCGTTTGGTAGTATAGTGATCAAATGAATTTTATAGTTACTGGTACCAAAAACTTTGTTACATTTAACAAAAAAACCAAAAATTTTTTGTAATTTGTTGTATGAAAATAATTATTTGGTTAAGACTACAAATTGTTTGGTCAAAACAATTATTTATTTAGGAACTATCACTATAAAATTCAATAAAATAAATTACTTTTTAGCTCGAAATATTTAACAATAAAATATGGAAAGTGACAAACAAGATCGAGTCGAGCAAAATAAAGATCTTACAATAACACGTTAAAATTTAAAATGTATCTATAATTCTTATGTAAGTGATATCAAAATTGTAACATACTCAGGACGGACAAATAAGTCCGAAACATGTTTATGTAAGAAAATCGAATTATAGATACATTTTAATTTTTAACGTATTATTATAAGATCTTTATTTTGCTCGACTCGACCTTGTTTGTCACTTTCCGTATTTTACTGTAAAATTCATTTGATCACTAATCAACCAAACTTTGATTGATTTTACAAAACATTTCTCTCAATGAAGCACTGTGCCTTGAGGGAAGTATGGAGACATGGAGGGAAATACATTTAAAAACTGTGTGGCTATCACTTTTTATAGTTTACTGAGAACTACATTCTCAACGCGTAAAAGATTAAACGCGACCGATGATCGCGCATGGAAATATACACGTAGTGAATGAATCGTCAGTACTACCAGATCTGATTCTTGGTAAAGCTCCATGGCGTGTTATCGCAGACCGTCCCGGCGACTGCTGCCTGAACCGGCATGGTGAGTATTCTGAAGTTCACGTCCGTGTAATTCAGGGACGACAGCAAGAAGATCGGCATCCGATCCGACATGATCCAGAGTAAGCCGCGCTTCACCTACGGGCGGTAAAGAGTAAGCGAGGGGATAAATGAAGCTGACGGAGCTTCATAGTAGGTAATTATCCCTCATTACGGAACGCTGATGTACCTTAATGTCTGCTGGGAATATCAGAGCTTCGTCGTGCCTGGCGACGATCGCCTGATTGATCGGCGCGTAAGGTAACACGGAATTCCAACAGCCGATTGCATTCCGATCAATTAAGTTGAAGAACTGAAGTCCGTTCTCATCCATTACGGATGCTGTGCAATGAGAAAGCGGCCCTCTTGATGACAACACCTACATCACATAAAAAGTAAATAATGACATGGAATAACCCTATTTAATTTATAATGGTAGATTAGATCTAGGAAAGGAAGACGTAAATAAATTATACAGCATTACACTCTAAATTGTTACAAATACTAAAAGACAACGGACACGAAAAAGGAAATGAAAAAAAAATTTTTTTTAATCGTAAAAAATCTATATCGAACAATGTCTCGCAATTAAGAAGTATCTAAAATAATGTTTTTCTTCTTTACACTAACAATGAGAGAAATCGTTTGGTAGTATAGTGATCAAATGAATTTTATATTATAGTTACTGGTATCAAAACCTTTGTTACATTTAACAAAAAAACCAAAAACGTTTTGTAATTTGTTGTATGAAAATAATTATTTGGTAATTAAGATTACAAATTGTTTGGTCAAAACAACTATATATTTAGTAACTATCACTATAAAATTTATTTGATCACTAATCAACCAAACTTTGGTTAATTTTACAAAACATTTCTCTCAGTGTAAAGAATATAACATTGATATACAAATAAGATAAGATGTAAAAATTTTCTTGTATCAGTTTTGACAAAGCTGAGCAAAACTCTACCTAAAATAAAAGCAAATGTGATCAAAATGCGGTCATTAAATAAAAATATTAGAATACCTGAAACTCGTGATAACTGTTTTGAGACAACTGTGGGTCTCTTAGAATCCTTGTGGACACCGCGAATTCTCGATAGCTACTGAGGGGATGAAAGAAAAGCGTCCGGTAGCCGTCTGCTAATATCGGTGACAGACTTAATCCAAATATACCTTCAGTTCCCCATTGGAAATTCAAGCCTCCTATATTGTAATCACCCGCCAGAGGATCTGGCATAAAGTAACTGTGCGTTATTCGCCAGGACGTATTTTGTTGCCATGAGTACACGATCAGGCCGTAGCCAAGTTCGTCGGACATATAAGCGAAGGCATCGTCGCAACCACCTTTTCCCAGATCAACCGCAATGTTTGCGATGAAAGTGTTCTACGTAATAATAATATAAAAATTGCGAAATTAAGGGGGTGTTCCTATGTGACAACCCGTTTTTCAAGGCGATTTTTAAGAATTAATTTTAAGTAAATAGTTAGACTTACAGATTTAATGTTTTATACTTAAATTTATTCATCTTTGAAGAAGCATCTCAATTTTTTTCAAAGCTTTTTATTAAAAATTATGGCAAATAAATAATTTTTCTCAAAAAGACATTTTTCAAATCGGACGCCATGATTTCTCAAAAATTACTGGGCCGATCGATTTGAAATTTTACAAAAATATAGTGCACATATGTGGCTATCGCGTGAATTAGGATCTTTTTGATATCTTTAAAATAACTATTTTTTTCGGACTGCGAAATGTTAGAATTTTATAGTAAAAATCAGATTATTACACTTTAAGTGTCGCCATTTTGTCAATTTTTTTTCAAATTAATTTCTTTTAGTTCACGCGATAGCCACATTCATTAGGAACAAAATAAAAAAAATTTATGTATTTCAGATGACCAGGACGGTAGCAATCGTGGCGTCCGATGGAGGAAAACTTTAAAATTGTACTTTCTTTAATAATTTGTATTTGCCATAATTTTTAATAAAAAGCTTTGAAAAAAAATTGAGATGTTTCTTCAAAGATGAATAAATGTAAATATAAAACATTAAATCTGTAGGTCTAATCATTTACTAAAAATTAATTCTTAAAAATAGCCTTGAAAAACGGGCCGTCACATAGGAACACCTCCTTAATAGAAAGCTTAAATTAACTATGAATTAAAAAAAATATTGTATACTTGGTTGATGTCCTCCGCTCTGAGTCTGTATCGCCTGAGTAGCTTATCTGTAGTCAAGTCGAACACGTTCAAGGTGTAAGGACAGACTTGTACAGTCGTTTCGTCGATTCCTATTGTTCCAGTATCCAACACCCACAATCTATCACATGTATCCACGTGAATCCTAGAGAAAAAAAATACATTTATAAATGTTATTAATATTAAAAGAAAGAAATATTTTTTAGATATTTCTATATATATATCGATTCATTGATTAAACTTTTTATTTGTCACCTGTAAACAGTGGTCAATCCACTATTACAAAGACCGGCCTTATTCTGAGCCCAATTCGGGTAAGGTATAAGTTTTGGCGATCTACCTTGATTAGCGTCCAACGGTATGTAATTCAACGTAGACGGTATTCCTATAGTGCAAACCATTACTCATAATTTATCGCTACATTATCACTCTATCTATAAACTTTATAATTATCGTTGAAGTTAATAATTAATATCCAAAGTGTATGAAAAAAGTGTAGGACGAAATGAACGTTGCAGCATGCCAGAACATCGATTTGCAACTAAACGGTGTAAAAAGAAGGATGCAAGAGAAACATAAAGAATGCGCAAAAGGAAGGAATTGCGAGGGCCTCCGAAGGAAGTGAAGAGGAGACGGACGGAAGGGTAGAACATTAAAGATCTTACACAGCGTGCCGCCGTCATTGTCCAGCCTTTGTGCGACACAAAAAACGGTGGCGCGCGCCAACGTATATAATAAACATAGAGCGTGCAAAAAGATGGAGTGAATAAAGGGCAGCGAGGGCTTGAATAAACCCGCTCGCCCTGTTTCCCTCCCCTCGGGGGGAGCAGGGAGTGAGGGGGAGAGAGTGTCAGAGGGACCGTGAAGGTGGAGGCGGAGGTCGACAAAGACAGAAACGCTCCCATTGAGCGCACACTCGCGGTTTTTCGGCGCTTTTTGTCGCGAGCCGGAAGTCGCTCAGACGGGAATCGAGGCGTGTACCTCCTACGGCGATCTTCCGCGTATTATGTCGGCGTCTGCTTCCGGTTCATGACTTTGAAGCGTCGCGCCTCGTTTTTGGCAAGGGGAACCCATTTGTCTGTCGCGTCGTAAGATCGTTAATCGAGACAATAGCGAAGCCGTAATTAATGACTAATATTTCGGACATTCACCATCGCGCCATCGTGGTATCGTGACGAACAGCTTATTCCTCCAGACTTCGATGCCGACCGGCAGAGAATTCTCCGGCACGTATTCACCACTCGCCATGGCTAACTGTCGGCTGCGCTCGTCAGGATAAGCGAAGTCCATTTTTTTCCAAGTAAATTTCTCCAAAAGCGGAGCACGTCCGTACTGCATTCCCCATACTTGAATTCCATCAACATTCCCGATCCACAGTAATAGGAAAATGGAAACGAGGATGCAATTCCAGATGCGATAATTTTTCATTTTGCTGTTCAATCTCTCCTTTTCTGTATGCAAAAATATATTTGACTACTATCTTAAAAACATTATGTAATAATTCCTGTGGGGAAAATAATAAATAAATAATAAATAGATATATATATATAAATATTAGTATAGAATATGTATATAATCACAAATTATTAATTTTATATAACAGACATAATCTAAATAGTAAATTATATTATATCTGTTATATAAAATTAATAATTTGTAAAAACGTCTTCTGAAAAAAATTATTAATTGCATGTGCATATATAAATATCTTAATATTTATTTGTATGTAATATTTATCACGCTTTCTTATAGAATCGTTTTTATGTAAATGTGTAAACACGTATGTATGTTTGAAAGCATGCACTTTCAATTTTGTACAATTTTTGCAAAAAATAAGATGTGATACAATAATTATTCCATCAAATTTTTGTTAAGAAAAAAATCGGGTTCTGAAGGATTATAGATTATGTAATGAAAAAATACTTTAGTGAAAGTGATAGAGTATTTCAACATGTATTTACTAAAGCCTTATTATCTCTAACCAGTTTTAATGTACATAGAAATAAATATGTATTATAACGCATTTATCTCTTCTAATTTAGGATATAAAATATATTATTATCAAATAATTGACTGAAAATTAACTTTCTAACGTAATATTATGAAAGCAAATTTAACTAATTAGATAATGTTGTTAAAGGCTTTTAAAATTATTTATAACTATATATTAATCCAGAAATATATTTTCTAATGATGACTAAATTTATATAAAAAATATATAAAATTTTAATAAATTTATATATACATATACACAAATCTATTAAAATTTAATATATTTTTTATATGTAGCAAATACCATTTCCTTTTATAAAATTATGATAATGTATAGGGTAAAGTCGCCTATTATGGAATAGGTTCCTAATATAAGATAGCGAGGTTTTTGCTACATTAATAAACGCATGTGGTTGGTACCATCATAAACTTATTACTCTTGGGATAAAATCTATGTAGTAGAAAATTCATTATTAGATCATATGTGCATTCGTTAAAAAAAAATTTTTTTGAAATTGAATGTTGTCAAGATTTATTGAGCTGAGTCTTTAAACCTTGTTTATTATAAAATACACAAATATTTGATAAATTCTGTATGATAGAGTAAAGTCATATTAATAGAAAAATACGAAATATGATAATTTGCTTAATTATAAATATTAGATTTGGTGATCGTGAAACCGCGTGGAACTCATAATATGAGACATTCAAAAATCCCCAGTTATTATTGCATATTCTGACTTCAAGAACTTTCCAAAATGCTATAATAAAGTTGTTCAATGAGGACTTTCGAATTATGAGGCTTGAAAGTTATAGTCTTCAGCATTAGCACTGAGACTTTAAAATATCTCGAAGAGAATAGATTTTGCAGGAAAATGTTACGTACGAAAGTTTTTGAGTATCGAAAGAGCTATTTAATTGGTCAACTAGAATTTGAGTCTGGAGCCAAGTAAGGTCCAAGTCGATAAGACCCATCTCATATAAAAAACCCTTTGTATCTCATATTAGGAACCCTTTTTTTTGAATTACCAAAATCGGCAATTTTGATAAAAAAATTTCATATACAACAAAGTATAACTATTATCGATCGCTAACTTTTGGCAATAAAACTTAAATATATTTACTATAATTTGGATATAGAAATAGGAGTTAATGTTATAAATTAAATAAATTATAAGCCTTTAAAAAAAGGTATCTCATAATAGGCAACTTTACCCTAATGTGTGCATTAAATTTTTGTTTAATCTTAATTTTGATTAAGATACACAGTCTTATTATAATCATTTCGTACCTCCTAATATTTACCACGTTTATTAACAGTTGTATGCAACATCAGCATAGGGGCGAATCTTATATCGCACCTAATCGCAGAAATAGATTAACACTGTCAATAGAAAATACGACGAAAGAGAGAAGAAAGAACAGAATTTCCGTACTCCCGTCTCCTAAGAAAGACGTTGTCGCTCTTTCAATCCTAAACTGTGTGTTTCTGTAAAACGCTCGCCGTATATATGGCACCCAGTCCTATGACGAAATCATGCCCCATATCACGTGGAAACCTATGCCCCGCGTATGGAGAGAAATGCAAATTGGCATCGGTGCGTGCATTTATGTTCACATACTTTCCAAGCCGTCAACCAGTACGGATATCACATGCACCTGTACATATACGTTTCGACACGTCGATTTAGTTAACTGACAGGAAGAATTTCACACGTGTCTTAACGTTTCGGTACATTATTCATCATCCTTAAATAATTGTTTGCTGTTGATAAATTTTAAAAAAGTTTTATGTGAAATGTCTCACTTTTATCGAATCATATCTGAGTTATAAATTTAATGACATTTAGTGTCGATTATTAGATTGTATTCAAAATTAATGTTGTATTCATTGTCAGTAATAAAATTGTCGTGCCTTTAAAAAAAGCAATAATTTTCTAGCTACTAAAATTAAATAAAAAATGATAAATTTATTCCTTAAAAAGTTCTATCCAAAATGATTTCGTAATCGTAATTAGGGCATAACATTACAACCTTAAAAAGGCATAATTAAACAGGTGCAACACAAATGGCAATAGTAAGTCAGCTGGTAGTGATTTCTCTCGTTTTTCTTCGCATCATAACTACTTTGAAACTAATTGTAAGTTACAAGCACGCATTGTAAGCCGCTGAGTAGTTAACATGTTGCGTGCGGCCAATTTCGCTATAATGAAATACAGTTCTGACGAACTCGCAATGACAGCGCGACAGCAAAAAACAAGATTTGTACAATTCATAATGACTATCGATGCGTTTGCAATCGATGACCGTTATTTCGGCATTAGCCGTGCAAACGATGCGATTAAATTGAATCTGATAGCGATTTAATTAAATTCATAAATCTCCAGCACGCCTGTCGGGGAACGTCGCGTCGCGGGCGCGCGACGAACGTGGAAACGCAGGGGGGAGGGGTAGGAAAGTCATTCGTTAACCGTAACGAGGTGACGACAAAAAGCCGCCGTCTGTCTCACGGATGATCGGCTCCCGAGAATAAATTCCCGAGGGCACTCCGTTATCTTCCCGCGCGAACTGACGGCTGAAATTGCGTTCAGCCCTCTCCTCCCTGCCCGCCCCGTTCACCTCTCCTCTCACCTATCCTTTTCGCCCACCTCGCCGCGTTTCATTAATCAGCACGCCCTTCCTGAAGGGCGCAATCAGAAATCGCAAAAATGAATAATTGCCGGCGGGTGAAAAATATTATTCCGCCTTAATTATCGATGACGCGCGACATTAACGGTAAACCGAATTACAACGGCCGAATTAACGCTCCGTGTTATAACAGAGCGTATATGCGCGTTGCCACGAATAATTTAGCGTGAGCCCAACGTCTCGCTGTCGAGTTTTTACTCCTCGAGCTCGATTTACACCGTAGCCAGGAAGTAACCGTCTGCTTCTTTCAACGCAATCCCGAGCTTGTTGCTAAGGTTATAAGTTGCCGATGATTTGAGAAAAATCATCGAAAATGAGATCTGTCGATGCGCGAACTAGTATTATAAGGTAAAGTTGCCTATGAGTTGCTTATGAGATACCTATTTTTAAAGGCTTATAATTTATTTAATTTATACCATTAACTCCTATTTTTATATCCAAATTATAGTAAATATATTTAAGTTTCATCACTAAAAGTTAGCAATCGATAATAGTTATACTTTGTTGTATATAAAATTTTTTATCAAAATTGCCGATTTTGCTAATTCAGAAAAAGGGTTCCTAAAATGAAATACAAAGATTTTTTTATATGAGATGGGTCTTATCCACTTGGACCTTACTAGGTTCAAATTAAGCTCCAAATTCAAAATCTAGTTGACCAATCAAATAGCTCTTTCAATACTTAAAAACTTTTGTACGTAACATTTTTCTCCAAAATCTATTTTCTTCGAGATATTTTAAAGTCTCAGTGCTAATACTGAAGGCCATAACTTTCAAGCCTCATAATTCGAAAGTCCTCAATGAAAAACTATTATAGCATTTTGGAAAATTCTCAATATCAGAAAATGCAATAACAAATGGAGATTTTTGAGTGTCTCATATTATGAGTTCCACGCTTTGCGGTTTCACGATCACCAAATCTAATATTTATAATTAAGCAAATCATTACATCCCGTATTTTTCTATTAATACGACTTTACTCTATTACTACATGCAGAATTTATCATCAAATATTTGTTTATTTTATAATAAACAAGGTTTAAAGACTCATCTCAATAAATCTTGACAACCAATCTAATTTCAAAAAAATGTTTTTTCAACGACTGCACGCATGATCTAATAATGAATTTTTTACTAAATAGATTTCACTCCAAGAGCAATAAGTTTATGATGGTATCAACCACATACGTTTATTAATGTAGCAGAAAGCTCACTACCTCATATTAGGAACCTATCCCATAATAGGCGACTTTACCCTAACCAATAGCGCTTTGATTTCCTATTTTCATAGTAATCAAAAATTCAGATTGCTTCCGGTCTATCGTCGTCAGAAGTGTAAATAATCTGCAGCTCGAGTAAAAAAAATTATATCACGTCAATTTTGCGCGCAAAATTACTAATACTGCTTGCATTCATTTACATTCATTAATGTTAAAAATATTAAAATTGCGTGACGGAGCGACATGACATGTATAACGTACTAGTCACGCCTCGCCAATTCCAATCCCTCCTTGTCCACATTCAACTTTTATCACTCGTCAAAACGATCGAAACTCTTTCAAGCAAAAGGATCATTCGAAATCGGATCGATAGAGATATATGTGCAATAATTAGTCCAGATTTAACATTTTTTTTTTTTTTAATGAACTAGATCCATGAATTTTGCATAATTTAATTGATTAGCAGTCATGCAACGGTACATAAATGAAAGTTTACGATATGGGCTGGTGCATGGCATGTTCTTATCAATCATCGTTAACTCCATGCACTGGTCGCTCGTATATAATGCACTTGTAACTTTCGTCACAGCCGCAAAGTTAATACGGACCGACTTCGTCGAGTCACTTCCTTGCGATCGTAGATCGCCGCCCCATCAAGGCTGCCTAGATTGCTTCCCAAATCGCCCGCGGACTTTCTAGTTGACATGATAATTTAAAAGCGGCCACACGCGCTCGGATCTCCGCGTCTCGTCGCCCATTATTCTTTCATCAGGCGCATTTTGCGTGTTATTCAAATTTCGGGTCTCTCGAAATGTTCGCCCCATCACTCGAGTACCATTCGCAATTACCGACACGCAGAAAACAACGGTCGATGAATTTAATATTTGCGCTACACCGAGAGGGATTTTCGGAAAAATGTTATTATCAAAAGCTTTTTTTGAGAAGGACACATTACATGCTAAAGCTGGAAAGTGGAGCGGTTGGTAATCAGGCGGTAATATCGCGAGAAAATATTATATGGATATTCCTCGGTGTTACATGTGTACCGCCATAATGTATCTGCTAATTCAACCGCGCGGCTAATTGCACGGTTTGCGTTTCATGGTAATTATTGGAGAATGCAAGAGCACATAGCAACTACTAACGTACTGTACGTGTAAATCACAACGTACATCGTATCAATGTGATGTAACTTTCTTTTCAAGTGTAACTGTGATCATCGCTGGTGCTTATCAGGATTTCATGTTTAATTATTTAACTTACCGTGGCGCGTAATTAAATTTTGCTCCCTTCTCTTCAGATAACATCAACAATGAATCATAACAGAATTGATAACAATAACGTGACGATATTAGTAATACATATCTCATCCACGCGTATTAACTTAATAGCGTTAATTAAACGAATAATTTTATTTTCGTAGAATAAATAAAAGTCTAACGTAATCTTCATAAATATCACGTCCCAGTTTAACAATTTTTATCACCTATTGCGGCACACGAAACAGAAATGAGCCACACTGAGACACTTTATATGCAGTACTCGTTAATTTCATTTGCGCCACGCGCTCGAGAATAAATCTCTGCCCCCGAGCTCGAAATTTTACATACGAGACATCGACGTATTTGGCGAGCGGTGCCTCTGAAGGTCTCAGACAAATTGCGATCATTAGCCTCTGAGATCTGATTATAATGAAATAATTGGTGTACACGGTCTTCCTATGAGTTTTGTATGGGTCGCAGCTGCAAATTGTAAGGGAATAACGGTGAGAGCCGCAAATAAAACCATAATAACACGAACGATGCAAGGAAAGTTCGTCATTTGCAGATCCAATTGTGCAACGAGAAATTAGCGGTTCGGCTCCAGACGACCGACCTCGTTTTCATTAAGTGGACAATTGTGGATATGCAAGTAAGACGTGGTTATTTCGATTTGTAATAAATGTCTTTATTTTAAAAAAATAAATAAAACGCGCAGATAATATATATATAAATATGAATTATTTTTTAAATGTATATTAAATCCAGGGATCGCAGATACAACACTCGAGGCAACTTTATTTCTGCGCTACTAAAATTGAAAAATATTGCTTGACTGCACGTGAGACGTATTTCTCAGGAAGATGAATTAGTGGCAACGCCTGAACTTTCAGCAACCACCTTGACATCAGACAAAACGGGTTGCCAACAAGTTCGTATCAAGCTGGTTTAATGGCTGAGTAGATTGGTTTCTCCTTTTACAGAGATCATGTTATAACGGGAGCAAACTGGATGAAGTATTGGAAAGTGGAATTGGAATAGGAACAGACGGGTTTCGTCATGCGGCGCAATATAAATTTATGTATCGTCGCATAGCATCAAGCAATCTATGTACACACATATCTTACGATTATGCAACTTTTTGTGCATGATAAAAATAAAATAAAATTTTCGAAAAAGTACATTCCCCAATTCTAATTTTGGAAAACAAAAATTATGTCAATTTATATTATATTTGCACGTTTTTTTTTTAAATAATTACACGTATCTAATCAGAGATTAATTTTCTAATCAGTTATCTAATTAATTAGTTACTATTGAAATCTTCTTTGTCAACAACAATCACTTTTTGTTAGATATGAGATATCATTAAATTGATTTTTGAAACTTCCCATAAAAAATTATTTAATGGAAGATGTATTTATGTACTGTGTCTGAAAAGAAACAGACATTCATGAAATAAGATTCATAAAATAAGAAGGTAAAGAAGAACCACAACTCTCGTGGCACGTGTTTTTGTATGGCTCGCACTGTCTGGCACGCGCATCGGCTTTGCATCAGTGGAGCAAGGGGAAGGGGAAACGCCCACGAGATTGATCGCAAAGGGCCCACAGGGTTGCAAGGCCAGTGGGGCTCACCGTTGCGGTTCGGAAGGCATAAAAGTGTATATATACACTGCGAATACCTCTCGATTATATTTTATCACTAATCGCTTAGAAATAAGACAAGAGGAAGTACGAAAAATTAAGACCGACCGGATCTTGGTGTCTGTTGCACGTGGCAAGTGTATTCATTCGAGTGATTAATAGCGATATACCAGTAGTAGTAATCAGCAACTGATGAACAATACTGGTTGTAAATTACAACAGTCAAACAATAAAATAATTAGCAATGAACGTAATTACATTTTTCATTTTGTTTGTAACGTAAATATTAACATTTTCACTGTATTTGTTAATTATATGTTTTGTATATGACGTGTTATAAACGCGCGCGAAAGCATTAAACCGTTTATAATTCGTAATCTGAATTATAAACAATTTTAATATAATTTAGGTAAAATTGTCATTTCATGAAATATAATAATTTAATGGAGATCTACATCCATTGTGGCAGAGAGAGAGAGAGAGAGAGAGAGAGATTGCAATTCCTTCTCACATAGCACCGATTGTTGCAGAGAGCTTTCAAAAAGGTTTCAATCGTTCACATTTCATGTGTAAAACTTCTGAAAGGATTTTGCAAAATGTTATTTGAAATTTTGCAACAAAAATGTTTCTAAAATCTTGTGATATAAAATGTTACAATAGAAATGTTTCTGAAATCTATCATATGCAGTACCATAAATTTCCAAAATAGGCTTTTAAAATTGGGCATATTAACACCAAGCAGAAAATATGTTTTGTTGTTTTCACCGACTGAATAAACGAAAATTTTCTAAGTTTTCCACTCGGCGTGTGTTAAGTTTATGTAGTACGAGTATAAAAAATATGACGCAAATAAAATATTAGTATCTTATGTAAATATGCATTCTTTTTATTAAATATTTCGGAAATTATACATTTATTAATCAAATTTGAAATAATAAATAAAAACGTAGAATAGAAACACTAGTTTTATTCATAATTTTTATTGTAACTTTTTAATACTTGTGTGTAATTCACTGAATATAATAAATTTAAATATTATTTCTCAAGTACTTAAAATTTAAAGTACTTCAAAAAAATATAATGTTTAAATTTATTATAATATATTCAAATAATTATAATTAGCAATAATATTTCAGAAAGATTTCAGTCTTTTTCAGTAACCCTTTAGTAATATTTCTGCAAAGTTTCAAATAGAATCGCGGACATTTTGCTAGCCCAAAGACATCTTTGAAACGTTGCAGAAATTTTTCTGAACCTTTCTAAAATGTTTCATTTTTTTTAATTAAAATAGTTCTGAGACATCTTTGAAAAATTTTGATACTGTATGGATTCATACAACATTGCACAATTATCACAGTTGAGCTCTTCATATTACTATATAAATACTTCATAAAATAATAGAAACAATTCTGTATGAATAAGATGAGAACTGACCATCAGTAAGTTTTCTGTGTTGTTTATAGCATGTATTGTATTTAACATTGTTTTCTGGCTTCCACAAATATTATGTTACGATGGGCGAGAACAGGGGCAAGAGCTTGGCAGAAGAGCGAGGCAGGTGCACCAAGTTTCATTTCGTGTCCCGGCGAACAGCTTTGGTTTCGTCCAAAAGCCACGCCGAGCTTCAAGTTGCCGTTAAATCCTGAATCATTTCTCGCACCTTGCACGGAAATCTTCATAAAATGACAAAAACAGTTTTGTAAGAATAAAAGATAAGAACTGGGCATTAATTACAGAATTCGTTACATGCGAAGCAATCCTTAAACGTTTCTGCTTAAAAGCAATGAATAAAAAATATTAGGTTAATATTTAATTTTATATCTTATAGTAATATTTAATTTAATATCTCGATACCTATATTAATCAACAACAATTAAGAATAATATTGTATAGAATCATAACAGTTGCTCCCTTATGAAAGACCGATCATATCGACGAGCAACAATGTTGCATGTCCTTTTTGAACAAATCAAGAGAAAGAATTCAGCATGAGAAATCCGTGCTGGTCGCGAAGTGTACAGGTGCACGAGCTAACGAGCACAGCCTGTTCTTCCAGGTAGGATAAGAAAGAAGAGAAGAACGGGACGTAGAAAAGAAGAAGAGGATGAAAGCGGGGAAACAAAGATCAAAGGCACGAGCAGTCAGAAAAGTGAGGGCGAAGATAAGACTGAGACGGAGAAGAGGAAACAATTACGCGCGTGAAAGAACCCGAAGGGAGATTATTATCAAACATCGAATATCGCTGATACGAGCAAAAAACGGTGGATGATGCACGGCGAAAATGAGCGTATATTAAGTCGGGAAGAAGAAACTGCGGGAAGCTGCGAGTGCCAAAAACATTCACGAGTATCGAAGGCGTTCGCAGGCTCTCCGATTAAATGACCGTAACTCTCTCGAAAGGACGTCGATGATGTCCCGGCAAATGGAACGATTATGATTCTCTTATAGGGAAGATCTCGATATCGATCAGCATAAAAATTTTGAACGTGACAACCACCTCTTTCATTTTGGATACTTCGGGAGCTCTGATAGCTAATCATTAAGGAGAAAACGCTCGTTTTAAGCTCCATTAACCATTCTAAACACTGACACTTTTCACGCTCTTAGAGAGTTAGTAGTGATGATTGTCGCAGTGGTTAGGCCGTTAATATATCTATAAGTACTCAAGAAAGATCGACGAATAGTGATCATTCTGATGGTACAAGGTAGATGAAGGAGTTAGATGAAGGGTAGCCTGGTCGCAGATTCGGCTTCGATGAAATACGGTTTGTCCAATTAAGACACGATAAGATCGCCGCGGTCCTGGGTGGCGAGTTTTGAAACGACTTCATTAGACTACCCATAAAATTCATCGGTAAGCCGTGAAACGGTACAGAGGGGCACCGGTGCCCAGTGCGGGGCAGGTTAAAGGGACAGGTGCTGCCGTGTGTCATACATCACTTCGGGAGGTATATCAGGTATACATCCCGGGGAACGCATCTCGATTTCCACACAAAAAGAAATGATTAGAGCTTATTAGCGGCGACATCTCGACCCCGAAGAATCTTGATGGAGGCAAAGCGAGATTCTTGCGCTTGTGCGCGGCACGCGGCCTCAGAGCTCTGACCTCTTGGTTGATTTTGTCTTCTTTTGAAGCAAGGGAACACGACGTAAAAGAAGAAATTT
This sequence comes from Solenopsis fugax, assembly GCA_003595255.1. Lineage (NCBI taxonomy): Eukaryota > Metazoa > Arthropoda > Insecta > Hymenoptera > Formicidae > Solenopsis > Solenopsis fugax. The sequence continues at coordinate 7,846 of QKQZ01007347.1, read as the reverse complement.
GTTAATGTCGAACAATCTAAGCGATAACGCAAATTTAAGATTATTGTATTTAATAATATAGCTGTGCTGAAAAACGATAGGGTAACTGTCCTAATTACTGCCACTTTAAGGCACATAATGGCAGTTGATGTGCTTATTTTGTAGTTTCGTAGTTTTAAATATATAATAAAAGTTCTTTTTTTATCACTAATCAAGTAAAAAAACTAATATATACAAAATAAAAGCAACAAGCTCAAAAATCATTCGATCATTTAAATATAATGAAAGAAATAAAAATATAAGGTATGTACATACTTGTTACTCCTAGTCGAGTGAAAGTGTCCTAAATATTGCTTCCCCTTATTACTGCAGCACGTATCTAATATTGTCTTCCTGTTTGCTGCCACGTATTTACGTAATTATATGTGATAATCTTAATTTAATATTAATACATTTGTAATACATAACGTTCTCATATTTTTTATTCTAATACTATAATTAACAAAAGCGGTAGTAATTGAGACAGTTATCCTACTGTAATATCAAAAAGATTTCTTCTCCGCATTGAAGAAACTAGCGCTTCCATGACAAGTACGGTCAAGTTTGTCCAAGCGATTTTGTATAAAATGAAAAAAATATTCTATAAAGTTAGAATATTTAGATACATATTAGGTAAATGACACACAAACACATTTTTCGAATAATAAGTTATAGTTTGAACGAAGGCGGGTAAAAGAAGAAAAGAAGAAAAAGGAAGTTCTAAAAGGATTTTCTAAATCGCTCGGCTCTTGCTCTTACGCGATTTTATAGTTGCGTGTGGGCAGAAGGCTTTGTCTTTTCTTTCCCTACGTTAGGAAATGAGAAGGCGTATGCGGGAATGTGGATGGATAGAGACGTTTCAGCAAAGGAGTAATGATACAGGCGACTGGACACGCGCGCTCGCTCGCGCGCGAAGCTTCCGCAATGCTGTTTATATCCAACCGGTCTCTCGACGGCACCGACGAGTTCTCGGCTTCTGTTGCTTTATTTCGCTGAAATGAGATCAAACGGCCGGCCATCGGCAGCGAAATTCGTTGCCGCCTCGGCGAAATTCGACGCGCGCGGCACACACTGCCTCTACCCAATAAGTTCCCAAAAAGGCCGTTGTTTTATGCATCCGGAAGAGACGGCCGCGACAGATCGTAAAAAGAAGTGTATCAATGAATAATAAAAATAGCCGCGCGCAGAGATAAATCGAGGGGAAGGGGGACGGATCTTCGCGTTTCGTAAAGCCACGTACGCAGAAGGAAGTCTCTTCAACCAGCGATTTTTAACGACCACACGGGTAATTAATACACCCGTATGTAATTATGCCCAGGAAGATAACCTGTTACCTCATAAAACTCCAAATTTTTAACGTTTTCCCCCTTCTCTCGAATTTCATTTTAATTTTCATGATCAATCAGCTCTCCATTTATAACATAATCAAGCCAATTTACGCTCGAAAATTGTAGTTAAATTCTTACAAATCACCTCCACTTAAAAGACCTCGACAATAAAAGTCAAGAATTATATTCTTGCAAATATTACACACGTTCATCGATGTTTAATCTGTTAAACTACGTTCGTTAGAAGAAAAATTGTCAATTCTTTCCGTGCAATAAAATTAAAAATTAAGGTATATTATTATATTACACATATTTTGTGCCAAACTTTCTTATTTATATTACATTACGGTGCTCATCAAACGATATTTCCGAACAAGAAATAAGTTGCAGAAGAAATACGACGATACGTACGATAGTTAGTGTGTTAGAAAGAATGAAAGGGTCGACCGACTATTAGGCGACCGAGCAGCAAGTGGTACGATGAACCCCACATTTACCTTCATTATTCCCACGTGACTCGTTGAAAATCTCACGTGAAACTCTAATGAATACTAATTTCGAACCGGATTCGTCCGGCCAAATTTCGGGCCCTTTACCAGGCAAGGCGATAAAACTCGAGTTGGGGAAGGCGTTGCGTGGATTCTCCGGGTCTCTCCGCGAAGAGAGCCTTGAGGAAGAAATGCCATCTCACTTACGCCCTTCGCATTCCACGAAGGATCTCTTATGCACTCGCCCAATTTTCGTAGTGTCAAAACTCATCTTTGTAATCGCTCGCTCTTGTTCAAACTTTCGAATGAATATGAAATAAATAAAATTCACTTTGGTAAAAAATCGAATATTATATGTTTATATTATTATAATTATAAAGATAATTAAAAAATGTTTATCGCGTAATAATATATAAATATCATTCAACGTTTTAGATTTTAGATAACACTTGAGTTCTTGACTTGGCGTCGTGCTTTCAACGTGTTGAAAATAGTAAAAGCCAGAAACATTCAATAAAGCATTCAAAAATCAAAAGTGGATCGGACTTGATCGCGTAGCATAAGATTGGTCTGCATTACATGTATGTTACTAACTATTTGCAAATCATACCTTCGACTTGGTAAACGCAACGCTCTACTTTGCGGTGGGACCCATCAGCGCGCTGCTTGAAATGGGTGTGGACAATTACGGAAATTGCAAAGGTAACGAAGGAAGAGAGAATTAACTTACTTCGGTAAATATATTACATTTCGTATGTCCGCACAGTCACACAAATATCATAATGACGATAAATGCGAGAAACGCCGTGTTATAAGAACGTATGCAAATCATGTTAAATTGCGAAATTAAATAACATCCCAAGGCAATAAATACTCGAAACGAAAACCACCAAGATTTGTAAGTTTGAAATTACAAATATCCTTTGTCGGTCTTATAGATAATCCGTAGTTTAGTTTTTCAAGAAAATCAATATAAATATTACGATAATATATTTTTTATATAAATAAAATTTATATTATATTTTATAGAAATAAATTTACATCATTAATATTTATATTACATTAAATAAAAATTTGTAGAGAGTCACTAGATTTTATTTCAGAAAGTTGTCTGTTAAGTTATATAAAAAGTGCATTAAGCTTACTATCCAATTGTACTGAAAAAAAGACTGGTTATAACTACCAAATGTATAATGAAATAGTATCAATTAAATATTTGGTCAATGAAAATCAAAAATAGTTTTATTTTTCTAAATATTTAGTAACTTATACCAGATTTGATAATACTGACTAAACATTTAATAAAATAGAATTATTTTTGGTTATATTGACAAAATATTTAATTGATACTATTTTACTATACATTTGGTAGTTATAACCAGACTTTTTTTTCAGTGTGTTTAAGAATTAACAATTTATAAATAAATAACTAATAATTAAATAACATTTTAGACGCCAGCGTAATCTCAGAACTTTGTCGCCAAAAATATTTCTTGGCAGCTTCGCGCGAGGATTACGCACGCTTAACAGGGCGGTCTAATTAATTCACGTAAAGCGGGAAGAGATTTCCAAATAATAAGGAATCGCGCCGCGGCGCGCGGCGGGTCCCGAGAAAGGGGAAAGAAATAAGTTCGGCTGTAAAACCTGCCGGCCTCCGCGGTACCCTCGGCAATGTAGCGCTAATTATGCAAAATAAATAAAGGCACGTGCACCGTACATTCTTACGCCCTCTCTCGCGTCCCCTTGTCCGGGACTCGATCGTCGCTCGCACGCGATTTCAACGACCCGGTAATTACCGATCCCCGCGTAGAGAGCATGAGAATACCCAGCTCTCTCGAGATCTTGCCCATCTCCCTCCTTTCCCCTCCACCGGCAGCCTCAATTTGGTTCACTTCTTTGCGGCCGATGCGCGTACTGACTCCACGCTCGATTTTCGTATTTATATCCCCCTTCTATTCCACCTCCTTCATCCTCTGTTCCGTAAATCCAACCGATCGCGAAGCGGTTTGGCAACTTAAACTTCCAATACTTTGTTGCACTACGAAGCGCAGCAAGCACACCCGATTCTAAGAATTAAAAGCGTACTCTATTATTGAAGCCTTGGAAATGATATATAGACAAGTCATACTCTTTTTGATTATTTGACTACCACCTGCTGCACCCTGAATATTACAATTAACACGCATAAGAACGATAGATCAACGTGAAAAATACGTTAAGCCAAACTTTATCCGCGTGCGCGGATGAGCTAACGTGAAATTCAATTATTGTACATCACGCAACATTGTACATATCCCAATAACTCTGACTTATTGTATCGATGTTATTTACGTGACATGCAACCCTGATACAGAGAGAGTTATCGTTCTTTCACGCCTGTACTTTTTTCATTTTATAAAAAGCATTTGACAATTTATTTGTAGTGATCATGATACGCTGGCTTCGCGCCGACAATCACGCGATCCCTTTTTGTGTACACACACCTTTTCTCTCATTACACAATTCTCTCAAAGTAATGTTTCCCCGATTCCTTTGGTTCCGCTTTCCAATAAACACTTTCCATTTCTGCCTTACGGCATCTTCGTGGTTTTCTTGCATAAGCCGAGATGATTACAATGGATTTACAAAAACCACGATCGGGATAGATTATGTGTCCGTGAATGAGACGCAAGAAATCAAATGGTAGGCACGCGTGTAATTATGCGAATGATACGTGTGGAGAACGCGTTCCCGAAAACGAATAACCCGGCGGTGATGAAAGAAGAACGATGTTTACGTAGAAACGCCGAATCTTTTCGGCGCCGCGATACGTCCATTTGGAAAGAACTCCGTGGAGCCAAATTAATTCTCTAATTATAGTGCCACCAAACCCGTGATTCCGCTGAGAAGAGCACGGCGAAATACTATGTCATTTCGGCAAAAACCCGCGCTAAGGTTTGACCAACACGTAGCTAAGTTATAACTTAAGCTCATTTTCAGTGTTTCGTAACACGAGGTAAAAGTTAGCCTGTGTTTCCGGATAGAAGAATATCATCTGAATGAAACTTTGGCGAGGAAATCTACTTGAAGAATTCCATCTATAAGTGCTTTCAAAATTCAATATGACGGATAAAAATATTATTAGCGCTCAGTGTTGCACTTAGATAACTTAAAATTTATCTAGATAAAGATAAGATACATTACATGTCAATGTACCTTAGATAAGATAAAAATGATTTAATTTTAATTTATCTAAATAATAGATAACAATATATATAGTTTTATCTAGATAATTTTCAGATAATATCGTCATTGAGCAAAACAATTTAGGATATGAAGTATGTTCATATTTTTATTTCTAAATCTCATTATGTTTTTAAAAACAAAAGTTCTTTAAATAATTTAATCGAACAAGAAATATTTCTCGTTGAATTTAAATCAATACGCAAATAAAAATCAATATTAAATAGAAGCAATATATAAATATAATTTACATTATATAATGACTGACAAAATTTCTTGTAAGTTTTCGAATTTTATAGTTTTGGGGCAATTTTTATAATCCTTCTGTACTTCTATTGATAGCTGAATTGCGTTCTGATATATACTGCCAGTACTAAAAATCTATAATTTATATTACATATCTATAGATTTTCACTACTGACAATGAATTTTAGAAAACAACTCCTGAAAAAATCTGTTAGGATAAATAGTAACTTGGAGGCTGAATCTAAAGACATTACACGATTTTATTATCATTTTTATTCGCATTAACTTAGATAATTTGAAAAAAATAATATTTCTTTTATATAAGATAAAAATGAAGATAATATACATTATAATAATCTAGATAAAGATAAGATGAAGCTATTTCTTTATCTAGATGATTACCTAGATAACTTTATATAGATAACGGCAAACACTGTTAGCGCTTTCGAGTGCAGTGGGTTTTAATCCAACCCAGGTCAGATTAATGACGCCATATGCTGGAATCATCCAATGAGAACTTAAAATAGAGCATGTGACGTCATTAATCTGCCATGAACCGGGTTAGAACCCATTGCACTCGAAAACGCTTTTGTTAGATTTGAGAGCGATATTTTGGTCCGCTATATTGGATCCGCCATTTTCAATTTTAAAATTTTGATTACAGATTTACAATCAGCGACCCTAAAAACCTCTAGTAAGACATGAATTATTAGATGCTAATTATTTCTAGAAAAAAATGTCAAGCATGAAAGGGTTAAAAGGATGTTTATTCCTGAAGGATGTTTATTCCATCAAACAATCTTAATGTAACAATCTATATGCCGAGCGAGTATAATGGTTTTTTAATCGAGAGAAGGTACTCCGTGCATGGTGCTGCATTGCGAAATGATTAGATTGCTTTCGAGCAGCAACAGGCCCGGACGCTTTGTTTTATTAAGAGCACCACGCTCGTCGGGGTATCGATAACCCAGCACGCGAGTCAAATTTACACGCCGAGTTAATCCACGGCACCTAGAAGCGTAATTTGCATAAGCCCTTATCCGATCGACTGCATGCCGTTACCTCGACCGGATACGCTTATCCACTGGGTCGTGCGCCGAATAACACGACCCGAGACAATTATTTCTTCGCCTCGTTCCCGCTTTCGTTCTCGCTGCGCTCATGTTCGACGATCCTATCTGTTTCTCTCAAGTCGCCCGTTCCCGTACGCGTTATACGTTCGCACCACACAATTCGTGTGTCGCATTCCGTACGACGCGACGCGTAAGATGCCTGTCCGATGTCCTTCCGACCGAATTACCTCTGGCGAGCTGCATGCGATGAAGCTAATGAGAGCCGATCATAATACCATGTGTAAAGAGTCGATCTTAAGAAAAAAAAAAGAACCGTGGGTGAGCGTCGCGAACCAGATCCTGATCTGCTGATCTCGGATGGATTATATGCATAAAGCGGAAAGAATGTCTTGAATATCGTTACGATTGTAGGCTATGTAACGAAAGCGTATGAATTTGAGAATAGTCAACAGTCAGCTGTCGGATTATATACATATTATATAGGATGTATAGGATAAATAAGACATGTATAGGATAAAGCTGGAATCTATATTAAAGAGCAGAATATATTCGCGAGGTGCGCTACGCGAGTAATTATATCTTAATCACGGCATCCGTTATTACAGGTATTACAGGCATTCAATTTATGTTGCGCCCTATTACATGCAATTTGCGACACGTTAGAACCAGTTATTCTATCATTAGCTCGATAAGGTCTCCCTTAATCGCTAAACCGATTATCTACATATTAGGTGATCCTTGCAACAACATTAAAACATCTTTTTAGAATTTTTTAGAATTTTAAGTATCGTAATGAACACCTTTTTCAATGGCATAGGATTTTTTATATTTGTTAACTTTATCACAATTTCAGTAAATATCGTCTATTCAGGCAAGATCGTAGCGAAAAGCTTTAGAAAGTTATTTTTCTAATCGTAATTAAGTCTTGTTTATAAAATTCACAAGATCGTTGAATATAATTTTTAATAAATTAAATAAATTAAAAAGAAATAAATAATAGATGAACAGCTAGGCCAACAACAAACAAATTAATATATTATAATTAAAATGTCATTTATTAATTATAGTTATATATATTCAATGACAGTGTACAACAATATATTAATAAGTACATTATTGAATATGTAACTACAATTAATAAATGAAATTTTAATTATAGGGTAAAGTTACCGATATCGCACCGGCTCCTAAATCGCACTACCTCGCGTATAAATTCAACCACAGCACTTATACACTCTTTGTGGGATTATTTGGGAACTACATAACATTATCATCATCCTTCATTGAACTCAACATGTTANCTTCATTGAACTCAACATGTTAAGAACAATAGAAATTTTGTTATTAATATTTATAGAAAAATCGTAACTTCGCTGCTATTTTTCAACACATTTCGTAAGCTTGATTGCAAAAAAGATAAAATAAATAATCTAAATTTTAATAATTTGTAATGATTACAATATTATTAAAA
>QKQZ01007346.1:0-50578 GCA_003595255.1 Solenopsis fugax | reverse complement strand
GGCGCGGCGTGCACGTGCGCCTGTTTACGAGGAGAGTGGGAAAGCGGCCATGACGGGTGTCTACGCAACTCTTGATCAACGACTTTTAGGGAGATCTACTTGTATCGCACTGCATTACAAACTCTCGTAACTTATTTGCAGGGTTGAGAAATTAACTAAGTTAATTTTTTAATTAAAGGTANACTTATTTGCAGGGTTGAGAAATTAACTAAGTTAATTTTTTAATTAAAGGTAAAATAATAAAGTTAATAACTTTTAACTTAACTTAGTTAATTTTAAATAATTTAATTTTTAACTTTAACTAGTTACTTTTGAAACACATAAACTTTAATTTATTAACTTTGTACCTAAGTTAAAAATTTTTTTATATAAGAATAAATTTTAAAAGAAGGAAAGAATTTAAAATGAAAGAAATTCCATTTGAAATTCCAATGAAGGTCCATTTCCTTATGCATGCGCTAATGGACCAATCAATTTCCTTATGCATAAGGTTATGCAGTTATGCAAGTTTATCTGGACAGGCCCTAAGGCGTAAGATTTTTAGATATTTTGATATGAAATGAAGATTTACTTAATACAACATTATTTTCTCTCTTGTTTTTTAATAAATATTATAAATATGCAATCACTAATTATTGTTATACAGCTGGATAAGAAAAGAAAGCAATGAAATATCGAAAGAAGGAAAGAAGAAGTTTACAATAAGAAAAATAAGACGAAAAGACAAAAGAAATGAGGAAGAAAGGAAGGAATTTAAACTAATATAAAGAACATGAAAACAAGAAAGGAAGAAGAGCAAAATACATAGAAATAAATAAAAAAGAAAGTATTTATGCAAGACAATAAACAAATTAAATAATGACATTTTTCATTATGGGCAAAAAAATAAAATAATTTTTTAATGATTTTTGGTGAGATAATATTTCGATATTTGATGAAAAAAATAATGTGTGTATGTGTGTTTCACATCAAATAAATATTTTAATATCAAAATTTCGAAATAATATTATTTGATTTAATTAATAGAACATTTTCTTTTTTTCTTACTCTGAATTTCATTCTTATAATTGCTTCTCAAATGCAATAACTTTATCTCAACAGGAAACAAGCTTACTACCGTTTTTTGCAAAAGTCAAATTCTCTGGAATTAAAAAAGTTTTTTAACCTCTTTTTCACAGTCTCTCTGTTTCTGAACTGTTAATTCCATAAATTATTTATGCTCGAAAATAATTTTTGTACTGTGGACATTACGGCTACACTTTGATTTTAGAAAGAGAACCGAGAAATCCCTGGATGTCTGCAGAACATTCCCACGATGATCCTTAGAACATCCTAAATTAATATTAAATATATTTAATAGTATCAGGCGGTCTGATTAATGTGTGGTTCGAGGACAGCAGCAAAACGAAACGTCAACAGAATTTCAGCGAAGAAATGATATCAGTGGAGTAATTCGATGAGGGGTCAGTTTATTATTTTAATAATGTATCTCTTTATATGCTTCCTGCGATCGTATTTTCACAGTTGAGTAAAAATAATAAAAAGCATTTCTATATCTACGTTTAGTAAACTTTATAAATTATGATATACAATATTTATATGTGTTATTCTGTAAATAATTATTTCAAAAGTTTTTTATATTTATGAATAATTCATTTTTATTATATTTTCAGAATTAACAGGAAAAAAAATACAACAGCAGTAGCAGCAACAATAACAACTGAGTGAGTGAATTAATTGAGCAAATTGTTTAAATAGAGCAGTTCGCTATTGTTATTCGATTATCCCTCTGTTCGAAAATTAATTTGGTTACTGCTACCAGTAAAAGTAATGCAATTTGGTAGAAATAAAAATTACTAGCGTTTCATTTCTTCCACCAGTAAAACCAATAGATAATGGATATGATTCCAAATGGTCCGAACGTCAGAAAAATTATTTTCAGGTTAGTAATTGCGGACATTTCAATGTTACCACAAATTTGTAACATTGCAGAAATCTTTTGTAGCTTTCATGTAATCTTTCAATACTGTATGGATTGATATAATTCTAATCTTCACTTTTTAAAACAAATGTATTAATGATAAATGTTATTAAAATATAGGGGTAGGTGGGGCAAGAAAGGGAAGGGAGGGAAGACGGGGTATCCCCTGTATCGCGCGTTTTAAATGCAGAAATCACAAACGAGCATATGTATTAGATACGGCTCCTCGGTCATTGAAAGTTACCTACGAGTCAGCGAAATAGATAGCTGCGTTATTGAGATAAATTAAAATTTATACTTTTTTGCTATTTCCTTATAACTTTATCTCATTGTTTCATGCGTAACATTGGTATTAAATTTTAGTAATTCTCTTGTGAATGTATGTGTTTCTGAGACAAAATTTAATGGGCTGTAATGTAAGAGTGTTATTTTCTACTTTTGTAAACAGTATTTGGAATATTATTGGTATCATTTCAATTAGACGACAGCGGCAAGAAGGAGATAGAACAGAGTAGTGTAACTGAGTGCAGCACGAGTGTGTACCTATATTGACCACAGCCATTCACAGAGTAGTATTTTTCATTGGACAGTCATAGACGGCGATAATATGCACTATTNATAATATGCACTATCGAGTGATATCGATATATCGACTTACGTCTGTTAACCTCGCCACTATTGTTATTGCATAATTCGCCGGTTGACGGAAGAAAAACTTCCGAGAGTCTAAATCATAATCTGCAAAGCAATAAAATCAGATAAGGTGTATAAATCACTGAAAAAAAAAGATATTAACGAGAGGACCCTATCTTACCCGATCCGACAGGCAAGATGGGGAGAAATGCCTCTTTTTGATTTTTATTAAATACATTCTATAATACTTTAAAATTTTATTTTAATGAAAATTGTTATGTAAGACAAATGTCCAAAAATTATTATAAAAATAAAGATGATTCGTTAATTATGAAAACCTAGCTTTTATTCATTCTCAAAGCTTAACTGCCTTGTCTTACCCCACCTTCCCCTATTACTAATATTATTAAAATATAGACTATTATAATAAAATGATATGCATTATGAGCACGATATACTTCCTTTGGTACTTGTATAATATATTCTCAAATAATCCGATACGTCAGAAAGATAATTTTTAGATTTAAAAGCATATTTATAATTGATTTTTTATGTGTCAAAAGTTTAAAATAATGAAGACCTTCGTACAAATCAAATTATCTGTCTACATGATAAACGGAACAATAATTGCTTGATTTAAAATTACTCGATGAAGCAAAAAATGTAGAATATATTATACAAGTACAAAATGAAGTATATAATCGTATTCATAATAGTATTACTTTATTATAATAATCTATATTTTAATAATATTAATAATATATTTTAATAACATTAATCATCAATACAACATTTGTTTAAAAAAATAAAAATTAGAATCATACCGACCCATACAGTACTGAAAGATTGCAGGAACATATTGCATAAACCTTATATTAAAACATTGTAAGATTGCATGGAAACTGCGAAAGATTTCTACAATGTTACAAGCTTGCAATAACGTTGAAATGTCCACAATTTTAAAGTTGAAATTAATTTTTCTGACGTTTCGGACCATTTAGGATTATTTCGATTGTATGAGTATATTGGTTATAATGGTGGAAGAAACAAAACTCAATGCTAATAATTTTCACTTCTGCCAATTGCATTACTTTTACTGACAGTAATCAAGCTTATTTTCGAACAGAGGGCTGATCGCTTACTACTACTCGGTAAAACAGTCCCTTAAAAAAGGTCCACCGGATAAAGGGTCTCAAAGAATTCTTGACTGAACAAACTATATTTGTAAGAATACTTGAAACGCTTCCAAAAGTACTTATTTTTACCGTTATCTTCAACAACGGACTTCATAAGATCGTCGTAAACGCAGAAAATGAAAGAATAAAAACGTACTAAAAATGAGATTTATTTTGTTACTTCCCTGATTATACCTTTTAACCTCTTCGATGGCAACGCAACCGTCGTAAAAGCATAGCTGGTCGTTATTACTCGCTTATCCTTTACCTTGAACATTTATTAACTAAAAATTAGAAAATTTAGATGACATAGTACATTTCTTTGAGTTTTAGGTATTTTTAATACATTTTTATGAATATTATTTTAAATAATAAAGATTTTATTATATAATTATTATATAAATATAAATTTATATAATAATTATATAAACATAATAAAATTTTAATTTATATTGTATAAATATTATATAAAATTTATTACATAAATTAGAGAAATATTAAATTAAAAATGTTTATAACGTAATCATTCGCATTAAATATAAAATTTATATTGTATCTAATATCTTTGACAAAATAGGTAGGTTTTTTATAATAAAAAAAAATAGCTGCGTTACTTTGATAAAACAGTTAGCTTGATTCGGGATAAATGCGCGACGGCGCTGATTTTGTTTGATGAGGTATGTATATATGCCAATAAAATGATTGCTTATCATGTCCAATAACGACCAACAAGAAGTTAATGTGCTCCTAAAAGTCTGTTTTAAACTGAGCTGAACGTTCTCTACCCTACCTATTGAGTTAGCTCGAGGCTTGCAAGAGTGGGTGGGCCTGACATGCGGCCGATCCAAGAACCAAATCGACCGGCTGGTACCGGCACGACTGGTAGGGAGAGACGAATGCCGTGTAACAGTCGAGGCCCTTGGGGCCCCTCTAGCGAGTCAGAAGAGGGGAGAACAGGGGGCAAAGGCACATTCCAAGGCAGAACGGCTGCCAGTGAAGGTGGAAGGCCTCAACACTCTCTCACGATATCCTGCTCCGCGTCTCCTCTCAGATTTGCTCGTCTCTACGTTATTGCGGTACAAACGTGAAAATTTTATCGAGAAATATCGATATCTTGTCGGGTCCCGAAAAAATTTGAGAATATCTTCATTTTCCTGCTGTGCAGGTCACGTTTTTGGAGTTCGACGCATTCTTGTGATTGTATGAGCCTACCTGTGCGTGGCGTGGTGTACGAATTGTGAAAATTTCGTCAGTTAACGACGAGAACAGAACTTATAGTTCTTGCTGTTTGTGATTTATCATGTTAGGTTCAACATCATCGTGACATCGATATAAATTTTGTGAATAATAAATGTGAGTTCTAAGCTGTTAATTTCAATAATTAGCTCCATTCAAGAATTCGTTCGTCGTTAGAATTTATTATAAGACAGACTCAAAACTCTGAGAATTAAAAATTCCAAATTGTATGCAAAGTTCTTAAGTCGCCATTAATCAAGAGTGACTAATTTCAAATATTTAACGGTTCTTGCCTTCGAACGCTTGTTTGTGAGTTCATATATCAGTAATTTATAGAGAGAATCAATGTGCAATTCATCTTTCGACGTTGCTTTATCAAGAAGCTCCGTATAAATAACCGATTGCTCAGCGAAGTTTTATCGCCGTCAACGGAGGAACTCTCGAGGAACTCTTGCATCTGTTGCACCGGCTCGTTACTCCTCCTGCTCTTTGCCATGGGACTGCCATGGTCCCTTACGATATGACGCTTCCAGAAATATCGCAGCCTCGTTAAGAAGCGTCGCATCGGCTAACAATTGGGAAGGCAGGAAAAAAAAGAGAGAGAGAGGGAAAAGGACTTTGGGGTACGCACCTTTGGAAAATGCACCATCTCGCAACAACAGGAGGCTATTCCCGAGGGATAACGTGGAACGAAGACCGTTCCGTTGCACAACGGGGCCTTGCATCGTGCGCCGATCTCCGAGCATGCGGAAGGCAGAGCGCAGTCGTCGGGCGACAGTGATTGAGAGGATCCGGTTGACTCTCGGGAAAACCGATTCGCAGGTGAGCGCAAACGGCGACGTTACATTTCGATCGCGCCACAGATTACGGCAGGACTTTAAGTGCAGCCGCGCGATTTCGTAATGCTCGTGCGAAACGCGGGGCCTGCACCGCCGACGAAAAGGTCGTCACTTCTTCTCACGGTCTCGCAACCGCATCGGCGAGTCGTATCGCGAAAAGTAACCTGGAGAAACTCTTAAGCGTGATTCACATAATCGATTATGTCAATGGGAATTACTTAAAAGACATTTACGTGTTACATATTGTGCAATATGCTTTGAATAGTGTTTCGCATACGTTAAAAAACGTTCATCACAGATGCTATCAATTATTTTTCATTTCATTGTTTCTTATTTCGCAAATCATTTCCTATCTAACTTGTAGATTCATTTCGTGATTTCAAGATTACGAGATCGCTTAATTGAGAGTCTCAATCGATTAAATTGGATCAAATTTATGATTACGGAAAGTCACACCGGAATGTTCTTTGTAAGCGAGCGTGCTGAGTCGATTTCATCGATGAGCGAGCGCGACGATCGTTCAACTGTACTTTTCTGGATAAGCGAAATTAAATCCACGTGTCGCGTAGATATTCCCATTCTTGTCGACTACCGCGAGATCATCGAACGACAGAAAAAAACTTGCGGCGTCCGAGCCCAAGCCATCGGCATCGAACTTGACCGTGGCCTTCGAAGTCTTTGCGCTCGTATAACGAGATACGAGGAATGTGAGCGGCCCGGAGTCACTGGTTGTACTTACGAAGACCACTTCGGAGTCTGGTTGTAGCAGTTAGACGCCCGACATCAAACGAACTCGACGTGATATTGAAGCGTACTTTCGCAAGGCGAAATTTTCTTGCGCAGTTTTTAATTTTTATAGATTTTCTCTCGTGGATGAGTAACTTGCACAAATTGGAATAGATTTAACGAGCTTCGAATGATATAACTGACATTGATTAGTGGAAAAGTTGCTGAAAGTATCTCATAAAACGCAACTCATCAATATTTTACATTTTTCTTACTTCATATAAGCAGCATTTAGTTACAAAAGTAAAAAGTAAATAAGAAATAAGTATTGTAGACAAAAATTCAACAAATTTTTCCTTATTTCCTGTATACTATTAACATTTAAGGAAACCAGGTACATTTGATCTAAATTTTTTATTAACTTATATCGCTGATAATAACGTAATTTTATTTTAAATTATATTATATTTTCATAAAAGAAGGCTTGATGTGGAACATTTTACATTCATTGTGTATATATATATATATATATATTTACAGTTATTACAAAAATTAAAATGATATTATAAACTCTGTCAAATTTCTTAACTCGTACCATCAGAAATTTTACTACAATACAAATGAAGCTAATGTAAAATTGATAAGTGATAATAGTAAAATTAATAATTGCTTTGAATAAAAACATAACAATATGTCAATTACAAAAATAAATTTAAGCCAGTTTTATTTCGATATTCTTACCTTTTTATTGTTGCTATTTATTAATTATTGAATATTTGTCGATAAATTTTTCGATAAATTATTATTAATAAAATAAATATTAGTTAATGGTTCCATGTATTTTTATTTACTTTAATTCATAAATTTTTATTTTTAAAGACGATACGATTTAAACGATCACAAATACGTTTTTGGCGACCGATTTTTTAAATTACACCTTTTGCAACATGTTACAGAGGAGCTTATAACAAATTAATTTGTTATTAATGAAAGGTTTAACATATAATAATAGATACCTGAAACATTGAGCTACAATTATGAATTTTGATTTGCATCCAAAACAGCATCAAATGCGAAATATAATAAAAAATAGTTTAAGTGATATGCATTTGATAATCCTTTTCTTGTAATCTTATAATTATTGATGAAACAACAGAAAGATTTTCTCTAAATTTTCTCTAGATTTAAGAAAATGTAAGTTTAACAATTTTTAGATGTATTTTCATTAATTTCAGAAAAATATTAATATCTTTTTAAACATACCTAATATTATGTTTCTTAAATACAAATATTTATTTATTTATCAAAAATTAAAACGAATCTATTTGGATAACTATCTTTAATAATTCATCTACACTTAATTATCTGTTTAAATTACAATCTGATGTTTTCTCATGCCCAGTATAATAAACTTACAATTGAAATCCGTAACAATTCTTAACGAGGTAAACGGGTAATAAACCGCTTCAGTGCCTTCTTGAAGTCTTCGCACAATGCTCGGTCGTAAAAGACCACCCCTCTTTTGAAAAGTCATGACGAACCACTAAAGTCTTTTCAAAGATGTTTATTCAAGTTCGGAGGAAAGTCATTGGAAAAGTTTTAACGACGAATGGTGATAAAGTTTCTCGAGCTTCCGCATCCGACACCACGTCATCGTGGCTCGTCATAATTTAGAGATACGTCAGTTTCATTAGCTAATTTCTGTTAACAAAATTAGTTAACAAAATCCTTTCTAATATTTCAAGAATCTTTTTTTTTTTATTATTTTATAGGAGAACTTTTTTATCAGAATTAAGGATATTCAATATATTATAAAAGAAGTTTATTCTAATAATAAAATTAACTATTGAATGTTTAATATAAAATTTATGAGATTTTCTCTTTAACATTTTGAGCTGATTTAAAAATTATATTTGCATAATTTGTTTAAGAAATCATTTTAACTACTTATTACATTTACAACATAATACTTGTAATATTTGTTTAAGAAATCTTTTTAAAACAATTCTTTTTCAATATTCTCTTTTCGCGTCACGTCGACAGAAGCGCATGTCAAATAGGAAAACTGGATTATAGTTATTCAGCAACGGCTCACGGTTTTTATTCGATTGCAAATGGACGCAACTCATTACTGTCATACGCGTGATAGCTCGAGACGAGGGTTGGCAGCAACGGCGTTGACATACCGGCCGTCTAGATCAGGATCGATGCGTCGAACGATTCACGAGTGCGCGATGACCGGTATTCCGTGTATCGCGACGAGTGGTGGTTCGTTTTGATGTCCTGCATCGTTGCACTTGATAAATCGCTCTATATTACGAAACAGCGGGAGCTACCACGAGCAACATATAAAAACAAAGATCGACTAGAGAGATCCGTCTAGCGAGCACTTTGTTTCACATCTCATATTTATTACGCGGCTGACTAATACACTCCGCGTAATTTCTCCGTTATTTTTCGAGGAAAAATAAGAAACTTTATGAAGCCAACTAGTCTACAAAATTCCTTTTTCTTACAAAATGAGTAATAATAATTACAAAAATTATTTGTATGATTAGATCGTAGTAAGTTTTTTTTTTCTAACGTTAATAAAATTAGAACAAACTATTAAAAAATGCACTGATGAATTAGAATAAACAAATTCTACATAGAATCATTGTTAGAGTTTCTTGAAATTGAAGCAATATTCAAGTATGAATTGTGAATCTTGCAGATTTAATCTATATGTTTTTGTACATTATTTCTAGATGTCAAAATGTCTCAACCAGAATTGATTAGCGATCTGGATGTGCCTGAAAGTCCACAGCATCCCTGTCAGTGTTCTACGATCAACAATATGGATTCCATGAGGACACCGAGGGATAGAATGGAAAGAAATATAAATAGCAGGATCTCCAACAATCAAGATCTCTCGCGAAATCTGGAGAATTTACAGAACGTTTTCGAACCAATACGAAGGTTGGACAGTCCTCATCAAGATAAATCGCAGATCAATTTGGACAATACTAGGAATGCCAATATTCTGGAACATCAAACAAATATGTCGCCTAATTCTAGATCCATGAATAATCAGAGTTCGTTGTTATCCTTTCACGGGCATAATCTTTCATGCAGTCCTCGTAACTTGGATCTATCTCGCAATCTGGCTTTCGAGGCGGCTCGAAGAGTCCAAGAAACATCGTCTCTGCAGGACAACCAGCGCAATTTGACTTCGAGTCCTAGTCCCTTGCTGGAAACAGGACCGAATTTGCTTGAGACAAACGGTAAAGAATTAGATAAGCAGCTGGAAGATCACTCCAGCTTGTCGCCGCAGAAGCAAAGTTCCAGCAAGGAAAAACTGAAAAACGTGCAGCAGGTGTTGAATCCTTACCAGCATCATCACGAGCCCGCGGCGGTGGAGCGTAGCGTCCATGGACATTATCATGGCGACATGCACAACCACATACACAAGCATGTCGACAATTTCAGGAACAACACGAATCTCGATGAAGGTTTAATGGGCTTTCAGCAACACCAACGACAGCACACGCATCATCATCACAGCAATGTGAAAACGAACCATCATCACGCGCATACGCAAGGGATGACCGGACATCATTATGGAAGTCTGGCAACTAGTCTTACTAACCATGTCCATGGAAATTCTGGTGCTTTAAGCGGATCAGGTTTGTATTTTGTATTTTCACGATCTTTTTAATCTTATTAATTATTATAGTTATAATGAGTTGGCTGTTGTGTTATCGTTTCAGGTTCCGGTTCTATGAATCAAACCAGTTCTGCCACTTCTATCGGACATCATCATACTACGGCTATGCCTATCGCGACTACGATAAACCATTTGAAC
The DNA here is from genome assembly GCA_003595255.1 of Solenopsis fugax. Classification (NCBI taxonomy): domain Eukaryota; kingdom Metazoa; phylum Arthropoda; class Insecta; order Hymenoptera; family Formicidae; genus Solenopsis; species Solenopsis fugax. Next base: position 40,144 of record QKQZ01007346.1, on the reverse strand, counting down.
TCCCCCCACAGTCATCATCGGCTCAATGCCGGTTCCAGCTTGGCCCATCATTCGAACTCTGCCTTTCCCAGCGATCATCACGGCACTTCGGGTGCTCTGAGCGGCGCATCGTCGAATTCGAGCATGATGAACCACGGTGGATCGCCCACGGTGCATCGGCACGTGGTCAATGTCAACAGCAGCTTATCGACGACACCCTTGGGTGGTCATCATCACGGCAGTTCGTCGGGTAGTTTAACTGGTCACTCTAGCGTGAACCATCATCACGTCAGTTCCGGTATATCGTGCGAGTCCTCATCGTCGAACGCTAATACTAGAACTCACAGCAGATTAGATCACGTTCACGATCATCATCATCACCTACAATCAGTGCATCCGTTGCACGCGAGTCATCCCGAGACCAGGCCCAGAGATCGAGCGCCATCAAGTTTGGATCATCATGGGCATCTCCATGGTCATGTGCACAATCACAGCCATCCGCACGGGCAGAGCGACACTAAAAACGCGGCTCTTATGGGCATCGACGCCATTCAGGTATGCAAATCTGGATTATTTTGATTTATTCCACATGAAATTCATGAATTTTTTGTACATGATTGCTTGAGACACTACAAAATCCTTCTCGCCTCCTCTGCGTCTCTTATAATCGTAAAAGGACAGTAGAAATTAATTAGATCTTGCATGATTGCACTTCCATAAATTTTCTTCGTGCTTCGCCAAATGAGGAGAATGACTTATGCCACCGTTCCGCCCAACGGCTCGTATATTCCTAGCCGTTTTTGCCGCCACATCTGAGAAAATACATGTTCGTGAATCGCCATATCTCTATCCGCGCACGCTTGAGTTACGTTCGCCGTGTCCTGGCCACGCGAGAAGCTATAAATCGTGTACTAAGCAACGGTTCTGCCCTTAGAGCTTATATCAGGAAATATTTTCAGCCGAGGGCCAAATGTGCAGCGCGCGCACGAATGATTAATGATCGGTGCCCGTTGCAGAAATGTTCGAATTTCGCCGCGAGTGCGACAAAAAATATTTTATCGGGCATTCTTTGCCTGCAAGTGTTGATAACGAATCTTAATGAGATGCTGACATTAAAAGTCATATGATCTAGCCCTCGCTCGATTTTTATAATTACCGCCCAGAGCTAGATAGTTAATGACCGAGAAAGAAAGACACGTTTGAACCATATATAACGTCATTAATAATAACACATAGCACACAGTGGACATTTACTGCTCGTAAAAGTTAATTATTTCATTTTTATTATTTCGATACTGCTCTTAAAACTCATTAACAATTCATGCTTAGTATCTTTAGCAATCTGATACATTAAGATGTAAATTGATCTGCATAAATCATGATTAGTTACTTCAGAGTTAACGACATGATACCGTTAGGTGTACAAATAAGCCACTAATTAAAATTTAGTATTTATTGTTGAAACATACCGATATAATTTAATGATGAAAGTAATTCTCTTTATTTCTTAATACTTTCTTTTACTTATTACGCAAGTTATAGATTCCAGCTCGATAATAAAAACTGGTATTTTCTTGCGACAAATTCATCAATCCATTTTTTTAACTTCTATATTTCTTTTTTTTTATTAAACAAAATATGAAGCAAACGAAACAAATAATAATCTAATCTCGCCACACGAGGCCAAACATTGTCATGCAGCAATTTAATTGAACGACGATTTTTTCCTATCATCGCCAGTTGCAAAATAAACTATTGCAACTTTTCTTCACCAGATCCAGAGCGTACTCATCGGATGTAGCGCTTTCGGATTATCATTTGTTTGTTTGATGCAGCATGCTTTATCTGATAAAAAATAAATAAAAGTCAAAGAAGTAAGAAAATAACTTCAAATAAATTCATTACAAGAAAAGATCACTCTTTCTATCGAACTGAAATCCACAATTTGCCTGGAACATGAAGAAAAGTATTGAAAAATAACACTCCGACAAAATTTTACTCTTTTTTAAATCTTTTTCTTGTAGAGTGTCACTTCTGGAAGATTTGTAATTGCAGAATTTAAATCCGCGCTCAGAAAAATTCTATCACATCATATTTTTCGAGGAAAATAGGGTAATATGGACTAAAAATTATTTTGATCATATTTAAAATGGCATTGGGTTTAAAAAACTTTAATTTTTTAAATTTCGTTTACGCTATTTTAAAGTGCTATCTTTTACCTTTACAATAAATTTTTTTTATTTCTGTACGTTTTTTTAAGACCAAGTTACGTGGGTTTGAAATTAGGCATACCATATATAGCTAGTAAGTGTCAAATCTTATTTTGCACGCACTTCTAGTTTTATATGTATTTCATGATTTGTATTTCTTGGACTTAATATTCCAATATTAATATGAGAATTGCTAAAAGATCATATTTAGTTACAATATTTCCGAAATGCATCACGTGTAGACAACCTTTGTTATATTCTGTTTTTTATATTCTTCTTTATTTCAGTTTTTTACTTTTTTATTTCTTTATTCTTGTTTTATTTTTATTACTTTTTATTCTTGTCTATGTTTATTTACAAAGCGCCACACGCCCGGCCTCGAATAAGAGCTAGTAATAATTTCAAACCCATGTAACTTGGTCTTAAAAAAATCTTAAAAAAATAAAAAATCTTATTTTGAAAATAAAAGATAGCACTTTAAGATAGTATACAAAATTTGAAGAATTAAATTTCCTTAACCACAATACCATTTCAAATATGGTCAAAATCATTTTTGGCCTACATTACCCTAGATTTTCTCGGAAATGTGACGTGCAATAATACAGGCAAATTCTAAGGACAGCATCATTTTCAGCGTCAAAAAATATTCTAGAAATAATACTTCGTAAGCTAAAGATAAAATTAGACAGTATTAGACATAAGTGAGAATTACTTTTATCTTTAAACTATACAGATATTTTTCGATAGTAATATTTCATAAAAAATAATAGATTATTTATTTGTACATCTAATATTATTGCAATTTATTAATTTTATTCATGTGATGCAAAGAAAGATTTTTCATTTAATACTTTCCTGCATCCTCCTTTGTCAGACGAACGTCATTGAGCTGCCTTGACGTAATTTAACGTGAGTACTTCAACCTTTTAGGTTTCAGTTCCAACAAAGAACAAATGTCAATGCCACGTAATGCAGTCCGGTGGAAACAACGGAGGAACCGAAGGCGAGAGTGACGGAGGCGTTGAAGTGGCATCAAGAACGCATCAACCTCCTGCTCTTCCACCACGTCCTCCACCGAGGCCAATGAGACGTTACGAGACGACTACTGCTAATCAATGTAAGTAGTTTAACTTTCATGCATGCTCTATTTACATAATTGTTATTTTTGGATACAATTGGAGAAAGAAACATAACTATGTTTAGCAACCGTAAAAGTGGCATGTATTCAAGTTTCGATACTCTTTAAATTTTATTGAGTAAAACTTCAAATCTAAAGGAATGAAAATTGAGTTTGTGCAATTTTTAAGTGATTTTTCACTCTACGAGATTTAAAGAATATATAGAATTAATGTATAATACATAGTTGAATTAATACTAAAGCTTTAGTTACAATAATTAAAAAAATAAATTATTCAACTATGCATGTAAATTAATTTAACATATTAAAACTTATATAAATGTCACTTTTATAATTATTATTATTTTTTCTCTGAGTTTAATAATTATATTTGAATAAGAAGCTGCCGACGAAAATCTAACTTCACCGTACATACCATACATGAAACATTTGCGGTTTACCCAATTTTATTATAATTAAATTTTCTATAAAATCTTTGAATCCAACGATAAACTTGATTTATTATTGAATAATTCAAAATAGCAAACAGAGTCATATTCTTCACGGATTTTATTACCGTGTGCAATATTTCCCATGCTTGCATGTCGATGTGAATAGTCGATATGGATGACGTTAACACCCACTCCATATGACTTAATTTCCATTCGAGATTGAAATGTCAGGCAATCGTTGAAACGTCAGGCGGTGTTTCCTGAAAATTCGCCGGAATGACGTCGGAACGTTGGTCGGTGGTAGCTCCATCCTATGCCGGGCAGTTTCACGATCATACCGACAATTGCACTAACAGCCGGATGAGGAGGTGGCGATGTTGGCGCGCGTGTCTTATCAGACGTGGACGCGCGTTATCGACTACCACGCGTTAGATTTCTACCCCGTTCGCTCGGTGAATTGTATCCCCGCATTCCTGCAGAATTTCAACCCTCGACCGCGCCGGGTCGCTCGAATCATCCGGGGGTATATCGACCAGTCGATGCACCAACCGAGAGTAGGACGATCCTCCCCGTTGAGGGATGCGAGCGACTTGAAAGCGACCCGACGATACGATAGCCACTGCGCTAAAACGACGTGGCGTTTACGTGCTAAGCGTGCTCCGAATCGTTTCCTTGACATTATAAAAAAATCCAGTTCACCTGGATCTCGTGTGAACTTGACAAAATCACCAATCACGGCAGCCGCCACCTGTGGGACACATCACAACGTGTCCGCCAGCGACCACTGTGAATTTTCTCGAGTGCGCGATCGTCGATACGAGAGTGAATTTTCATGTCTTAGGAAGAATAGACGATGGAAATCAACAGGGTGACAATTGAACCATTTAGGTGTGACGAAGATATGTGCGCGAAGTTAAATATTGAATGACAATTAATTGAGAGCATTGGAGTCGACGTTCGTAATGATTTTCGATGACAACTGTTAACGGTGAAAGTGAATTGACCCAGCCGGAAATGCACGACGAACAGGTGACCTTGGAAAATGGAGAACTCTCATGGTGACACGTGACCCATGTAGAATATTGCAGACACGTATGGTCGAATGACAGCATTGCATTACTTATTATGTCGATTAATGTCGCTATAAATATTGAGTTTTTGCTCAGAACGTCAATTATTCATACGTATATAATTAATTGCAATTCTTGTATAATAATGAAAAACGATCATTGCATATGATCTAATTTATTTTAACTATTTTACGCTTTTCTTGAAGATAATAATTTAATCTTTATATAGTTTGTGTTTCGATGTAATGAAGTTAAAACATTTAAGTCACTTATACAATTATTTTCTTCAATATTTATGCAGTTCTTCTTTTTTTTAATATAAATTTATATTTATGTCAAATAAATTTTTAATTGATTTTTATTATTATTTTAATAAAGAAGATTTTAAGAAAAGAAAGAGAAGAAATTATAGATATTTCTAATAAATTTTTCGAAAATATATTGTGACGATTGTATCATATTACAAAAGAATTTTTAACTTAAAATTTGAAAAATATTTTATAAAATAGTACTTTATTGCGACAAAATAGACAAGTATTAACAACAATACGATTCAAAAAATTGATACAATGTTGACGCTAAAAAAACAAAATACTTTAAAGAAATTGTTAACCACTGCATACTGATGCTGAATTCAATTCTGGACAATTTATATTAATACATAATTCATCCTTGCTCGTACTATTTTTATTCTATGTAGAATCAATCGAATAAATCAGGAATTCTATCCGATTTAGCCAAAATTATTCGCTGCAGCGGCACGATTAAATTGTCGGCGGCGCCATGTGACGACGAGTGATAAAAACGCAGGAATGAGCCCGCGGGATTATTGAAGATTGTCGTGAGCTGACGCAGAGCAACGCGAGGAAGATGGATGGCTACCCGGTGCTCCAAATAGTGCGTTGTCGCCTCGGAACGGAAATGGAAATGGACAGCCAGCGCTATCCGTTCCCGATAGCGGCACACTCGCACTCGCACTTGCCGCATCCGGCGAATCACGCGCACTTCCCGAGGCCGCATTACCCGCATCCCTGTGGTACGCCGACAAACCCCTTTCGCTTATCAGTCACCCCTTTTTACGCTCCCTTTGTGCACTCGTGTGCATACTTATTAATAGGCACCGCGTGACGCTGTCTTAAGGCAAGGTCAAAGGTTGCGGCGCCTCGCTCTATCAACGCTCGCGTAGTACGCTGGATTTTCACAATACAATTTAAGATTGATAATTTAAGATTGATAAATTAAATATCGATATAAGATTATCAATCTTAATCAGCGCGTTTTGCTTAAAATTATTTCTTTATAAATGTTGCAGTATTATCAAAGTAATAAATTTCAGACGAGATCTCATTCAGTATAATTTTTTTATCAAGAAAAGAATGACTTTATATGTGTTTTCTCTATCAAGAATGTGATAGCACAATTTGAGACTGCCTTGCTACGATATTAGATTCTGTTTCTATTTGCACTTTCTTAGACAAATATTAGATCGTAAATTTTCTGAAGCGGCTATTACCGCAACTGATCCATATCACCAAGCCGAATAGTACCATAGTAAAAGTTGTTCTCGATATGTATCAGCTATCTGTGCCACATATAAAATATTTTTAGCTGTGCGGCACTGAAATAGCATTCGCGAAATGTCTACAATTTCGCGAAGATTTTTCGCGTCAGATTGTTGTACATTTGTATAAGTTGGATCTAAGGAGACTATACGAATCTTTTGTTCCATTCTCATTTCTGTGGTAGCTGCAAAATATCTCGGATATTCTGTCATGTGTATTTTGTCACATTAAGGAGAAACAACATATAATCTTATATGTATTTTCGCATACGAGAATCAAAATTATGACAACAAACATGAAATACCTAATTCGTTGTGGGCCCATTCAGGCAGAAATTTTTTTCGACGGTAAATATAACGCAGGTAAGGCGTGCCGTGACAGGTCGAAGGCCTAGACATTGTGTTACGCCCAAGGAAGACCGCAGAGCTTCATCCATTTTCCAACCGTGAATATTCCATAAAGTAGGATGTGCGTACATTTCGACGTTGAGGTCGCCGATTTCTCATCATTGTCCTCGGAAACGTGAAAACGGTGGATTCACTCCTCCGGAGAAAGGAATCGAGAAAGAGAGAGAGAGAGAGGAGTTTTCTTAAGGATTCCATTCGACTTTTCCCCTCTGTAAGAATTTCCACTCCGTAAATTTTATATCCCGCCTTTTTCAACGGTAGATTAGGATCAGAAGACGCATCACGCTCCAGGTACTTTGTGAAGATATTTGTCGAAACTCGTGCTTAACGTATATCGAATCCCTCTCCGGAGTTTAAATCGTTCTTTTATTCCGGATTTTTATCTCAATAGGTCCTTTCAATTTTCACCCGCTATATCTTATGCTAAAAACAAATATAAATTTTTGATAGTAATTATTGCTTCTCGTTTTTATAAATATATTTCACGAAAATATTTTTAACACCGTTTGCGCTCAAATATTCTGTTCTTAGGTATATTTGTAATCCATTTTAATTTTAAGACCGTCTTGAGTAATATGTCCAAAGCTAATACAACTTTATGATTGATTTGACATCTTAACACTGTACTTCAGGTGATTTTAAATATAAAAATGGGTTAGGAAAATTGACCTTAATCTTCCAATATTTTTCGTGCGTCAACAATTACCCAATAAAAAAAATTAATTCTAAGAGCCTTCTGAAAATAGGAATATTAGTTCATTGTCTTCAAAGCTATGCGGTATATCGACGTTCGAAAATTCATTAAGAGAGAACTTCCAATACGGTTGGCGCACTGGATTCAATAGGAAGCTTTTAACAATGGAAGTCGAACCCGGATGCCGTCAGGCGGAGTAACACACAGCTGCGTTGAACGTTACAAAAGCAACGTCGTAGGCATTCCCCAATGTGGTCGAGATAGAAACGGAAATACAATCGGTGATTTCTGAGTTTCTACGAGAATTGCGAGATAGGCAATAAAAGCGATTGAAATTATTCATTCAGTATTTTTGAATGAATAAACTGAAGCATCGAGTACCACTTCGATTTGAATGCTTTTGCTTTAATTCTCTTTTATTCATTAATTTAAAAGGCTTGACATTCTTTATGTGACTCGTACTCTTGTGATTGTTATCATTTATCACGTGTCTGTAAGGGCCTTAAATGTTGTCTTTTGTGGGACTATCGACCCTTTCCGGGAGAAATCCCAGCGGGAGTAAACCGTGCTGGGTCCTCGGTTAGCGGGATAATGATTGTCCTCGCGTGAGAACCCAACAGCGTAGTCCTGATCTGGTCACAATGAGAAACGTGCCGCGAGCGAAATTCCTCGAATATCCGTAGACAGCGATTACCCTCAAACTCACGTTGATATTCACGTTTCGATAATGCATCGTCGGCGGGACTGAAATTAACTGCAGCCTTGACATCACCAGATTTACGATCCGCGTCATCGCGCATCGATGGTCAAACGCTCCTCGTGTATCATTTCATTTTTATATCTAGAATTGGAGAGAAATTTGATGAGAATATTTGGTGCAAGTATTTAGCGAACTCATTTTTGAAAACGTGGAAAAATCAGTTTGATTTGTAATTTTAAAAGTGAATTAGATTGTTGAATTCTCGGGAAGAAAACAACAATCATCTGTAAGTAAATTTAGATAGAGTAGTAATTTTGCGTTTATTATCAAAATATCGGTATCCTGTGCACGCGCAAGACTTTGCACTGAAGCGATTAGAATTTCATGGATCGGTTTTGCAGGTCACACTGGCGAAGGTGGTTGCTGCAAGAAGTACGTTGTCCTTTGCTACCTCTGCGGTGGATTGAGCGCGGCGGTTGGCAGTCTTTTTTTGGCGGTGCACGCGATCCTTTCGGCCCACACGGACAGTCTAGCGCTCTTCGAGACCGTGCCGTCTTACATTCCCGGCATTATGGTGAGAGACAAGGATCAATTGGTCGTATTGCCAAATGCGTCTTGGCGTCCCGATAACCATACTGATGGGTGCATGCAAAAAATGATAATGTATCAAGCAGTAGCATCAAGTAAATTAAAACGCCAAGTTTTTTATATTGCTGGAATAATTATGCACATGACTAATTTCTTTTAATTTTATGAGCTTTCGCACAGCGAATCCGTAATGCGTAGTGTTTATTTGTTTGATTACTACGGGTAGTAGGGAAGAATTGCTGAATAAGTACCCCTTAAGTTATTTTTTACTTTTTATATTTCCCATTTAGTACTGATTTGTATACAAATGGACGTAAGAAATTATAACTCGATGTTTCAAGTAGAAATTAATTATAAGACTTTTTGCAACAGGCTGCAAAAGATATAATTTAAGCAACCGATCATCTAAATTGTATCTGTGGATCTCTCAAATAGTACCTTTAATAGTATCGATTTGATGAATTAAAATAATTAAAAATGTAAGATTAATAAAAGGAATTATTAACTAATATTTATTTTATTAATAATTTTTATTTAAAAAAGCAACAAATATTTAATAATTAATGAATAACAATAATGAAAACATAAGGAAATAAAACTAGTTTTAAATTATTTTTGTAATTGACATATTTTTAATCTTACATAAATATCATTTATTGTAATAAAATTTGTAGTGATTTAAGAAAGTTGATAGAAATATAAAAATATTGATTTAATCTTTATAATAATTGTAAATATATATATAGAATCAATGTAAAAATTTAGAATAAAAAATTGCACGATTATACATTATTATCAGTTATATAAATTAATCAAAAATTAACATTAGTTATACCTGGTTTTTTAAGGTATTATTAGCATACACAAAATAAAAGTTATAATGTGTTAAATTTTTGTTTATATTACTCATTTTTATTTATTTCATTTTATTTATTTTTGTCAGTAAATGATGCTTGTGCAAAATAAGAATAAAAAATGTTAATAAGATACAATTTAGGCGACCGGTACATTCAAAAACTCTGCCCTAATATTTGAAGGTACAGGTGATTTAATGGCGACCCAATAAGCATAAAATTATTACTGCCATATTATTCAATAACGAAAATAATTATTCAATAGCATTAACGTTTTCAAATGTGTTGTATTTAACGTTGTATACAACAATATAAACGAACTTTTACCATGACTTGGAGTAACGTTTTTAAAACATTTCAACAGAGTTTCGAAAAATATCATGTATCACAATCCTTTTAAATAATCCTTTTAAAATGTTTATACAATATTATTTTAAAACGAAATCCATAAAATATTTCTAAATGTTACTTTAATGTTTCTTGATTACTAGAATAATTAATTTGTTGTTTCACAGTTGATCCTGATGGGTTTCTTCACAATGCTGTTAGCTAGACGAAAGCATAGATACGGACTTCTGGTAAGTTCGCCGCGTAAACTTTTCGTCCCCGCAGGAAAGCCGTCATTGCCGCTGACAGTTCTGCCATTAAACTGGGTTTATAACTTTTGCAGATGAAAGTCTGCGGTTCCGTGGGAGTGGTGTGCGCGCTGGTGTGCGTGCTCGTCACCGTCACAACTACGGTAATTCACATGTCCCGATTGCAGAACCTCCGCGAGTGCGTTTACACTGCGCGTGCGAGGTATGTATATCTCCCGCTTTCGTTTATATATCCCAGAAGAAATTACGGCCGTAAAGTGGCAAGCGCCTCGGCGTCATTATTTGCCAAACAGCCACATAGTTTGTGATGATAATAACGCTTCGCGTTATTATAGAAATTAATCCTGCTACACAGTCAAAATTTCTCTCGTGAAAATGTCGGATAGCAAAATAAATTTTTCTTAATTTAAAGCAAACGCTTTAAAAATGTCGTGCAAAAAGTATCAATCGTTTTGCAAAACAAGCATCTTGCACAGATATTAATTTTAAGTTTCCACGTGATGATTCGTACAGATCGTGCACGTGTTACGGCGCACAATCGAAGGGGGATCCCGGTGTGCTTTTCGAAGGGACGCCTCACTGCGAGGCGGTGCACGGCGCACTGTCGGACTGCCTGAGGGCCCTTTTCGGCGTGTCGGTGGCCGGTATATTGGCTTGCATATTCTCGTGCATGCTAGTGTATCAATTGTTGAGCCACGAGAAGAAGAAGATGTACTGGGAGCAGTTGGAGCTAAGATGCAGATCGTTGTACGGCCAGGGCGGTACCGTGGGACCGCCGGCCGGGTCCTGCGGATGCTGCAACGATTGCGGGGGCGCGAATCCGTGGTGGGCACAGACACCCGGGAATCTGTACACACCAAATCCTGATATGGCGCCATCCAGGTATGTACGCAAGATAATATTATTCAGAAAATAAATGTTTAAGAGCTATAAACATTATTCTCTTTAATAAAAGTTTTAAGACACGATAAAACTCGTACTGACTAAAAATCTTTAAAAATATCTCAAACGAGCAACATGTATTTTTTTAAAAGAGTCTGTGTTTTATAATTGTATGTAATTAAATGGCTAAATTACAGTTAGAATCACGAAACTAATATATATCATAGAATATTGAGATTATATTATGTGCTCAAATTCGCCTAATATTATAATTTTATAAGGAAAACTCGATTGGAAGTAGAAACTTGTCAATGATACACATCAAAAACAAGCTTGAGAGTTGTGTTTAAACTATAAATTTTACTGGTTTATTATTAACAAAAAATTGAAAGATATTTAAATAAAATTGCAATAAAAATAAGTCTGAAAAAGTGTGTAAAAAATGATAAAATTGTGGCGGAATAATATTAGATAAATAAGATAATGTTATATACAGTTACGAGACTAATTGTCCGGACATACAGGATATTGAAAGTTTATTTTATGATACAAATTAAAAACGTACATTTGATAGAAATGTATCGTTGGCAAAGATTTTTATTTCCAATCAAATTTTCTCTAAAATATAATATTTGCTGAATTTGTAATATAAAATAAATTTCCGTATCTTACGTCCGGACAATTAATTTCGTGATTGTATTTAATAAATATCTAGAAGATTTCGATATTAATACTTGATAATAATGATTGTGCTGTTTAATAGGACTGATAAATTTCAAGAATTTCATAAAGAATCAAAGTACAATAAACATTTAAAATATAATGAACAAAATAATATATCCACATTTTGCATTATATTCTCATAATCCGTTAATATATACTCTTGATTAAAACAGCTCCCTCGGTTTCCAATATTTGCAGAAAGATTTTTCAAGTCTCGGAAATGTATTGCAATGAACGACGCACCCTTTGAAGTTTACTTTTATTCGTCGTGGCACGAACTGGCAATAAAACGCACGACCACGCACGTCAATTGGTTTTAAAGTACATACACCAACACACTGACGCGACTCAGTAGATATTTCTTTGAACACTGTATCCAACGAGATACCCGTCTGGTCTGGCATCGATTCTGAAAGTATACAAAAGGAAAGATAAAAGAAGATTATATTTATATTGCGTATGATACTCGAATCAGTTCGCGAACCGTCAAAGTTTCTGTTAAAGAATAATATTTCGTAATAGATATAATTGATAAGACAACATTTTTATCAGCGTAATTTATTTTTACTTTAAAAGAAGTTTTCCAGAAAAAACCTAAAACACATTGAAAAACATCAGAAATATTTCTACAATTTTATTTAAGCGATTAAATTAGTAGCAGACGAAGAAGATTTAAAATATTTTACATTTTATAAAGTAATAATTATATATTATATATTAACTATATGTTTATTCAGTTGTTTTGATAGAGATAAAAAATTATGAAATTATTAATATATTAATCTTAAATGTAATAAAAATTTTAGAAGAGTAGAATATATTGTAATAAATTTGAACACTGAGAGAAAAAATTGTAGTGGTGGCAACTATAAGAGGACAACCATACAAATTTTGTTAATATAATTATAATATATAGTTAAGTAAACTATATTGTAGTTATTGCAACCAAGTTAATGGTTAAGAGAACTAATAAAAAATAGATGTAGTATACTATATAATATAGTAATTACAACTATTTTTTATTAGTTTTCTTAGTTGTAACTATAATAATACATAAACTTAGTTGTAACTATAATAATACACATTAACCAACAATAACTATAATATAGTCCACTTAACTATGTATTATAATTATATTAACAAAATTTCTATAGTTATCCCTTTATAGTTGCCACCACTACAATTTTTTCTCTCAGTGAACAAATATATGTTTATCCCAAAATTTTATTTCGGGATTAAAAAAACTATAATTTTAATATTAATAAATGTTAATTTATATTATTTTGCTTCGTAGGAGATGGCGATTACCTTGGTCGAGATCGAGAGGTCCAGCGCCGAGTCCGGATTCAAATTATGGCTTTCACACGCAAACACGACCAACGGAAACCAACGTGGAAACTGGAACCGGCCCTTATAGTGTCTTTAACTCGCAGTCGAGTGGTCCTTATTCCGTTTTAAACGCTCCGAATGCTCCATACACTCCGAGCACCGCGTCGTACAGCGTTTTGGAAACTCCAGTGCCATTGTGGGGACCACCACCTCCGTACAGCGATCCTAACAGTCCCGCCAGACGACCGCAAATGACCGAATCGAGAGCCAGAATTGCTAAGAGGATGGATAACTTTGAAAATAACGAAGGTGAAATATCAATAAAAACAGACAAAAAATTAACACAATAATGTTATAATAAGTAAGAAGATCGAAAAGTATATATAAAGAATCGATCATTAATTTTGAATAAGCATTAAAAATTAAGCTTTTGTATTTTTCCGAAATGTTTAGATCATAGATCGAGGTCCGTAAAGCGTCCTTCTGATAATTACGAGAACGCCGAGGAGATTTCTAATAGCACGGACCCTGAGGGCGGGAACGAGGGAACCATCAAAAGTCGGAGAATCAGAAAGCCCTTGATGAAAGGCGTGGAAAATGGGGCATTTCAGCAAGAAGCGAATCCCGGTCCGAAACAATCCGAGAGTGAACTATATTTTGGTGACGTCTCCTCGTGTTGCGGACCCGAGAGCAGTTTTTACGATCTGGCTGTGGAAAAAGAAGGTGCTTATTAAAATTCTATCTGCGACGATTGAATTGTAATTATTACAATTAATTTTATGTGACGTTAGATTAAATAATCTCTCTTTTATTACATTATTAGAAGTTTTTAGAAATATTTATATTCATAGAAGTTGTTTATCTAATTTAAAAAATAATATATTTCTAATTATTAATTATTAATTTCAAAAGTTAAAAAATAAAATTTTTTAAAAGATTTTTCACATTTTTTGCATGTTCAATATTTTTGTATCTTTTTGCAGGTGCAGAACATACGGAAGGTGTCGACTATCTGGCGAACAGGCTGGGCAAGCGTCAACTTTCGAAGAGGTCTCGATTGCCACTTCCTTTGCCTGGAGTCAATGGCGACATTCCCTGTGACAATTATGCGAACAGCGACGAACCGAGAAGCGCGAGAGGTCCGTTCCTCGCTCCAGACGCGCAATACGAGGTGATTCAACAAGGTCGTTACGGATCATATTACGGTTCGAAGGATGACGAGGAGCTGCAGGAGGGTCCTGCGAGTTCCAGTTACTTTCGGGAGGACGAGAACAACAGGGGACGTGAAAGGGAATATAGGGATTACAGAAATAATCAGGAGGAGGAAACACCGCAGTGTTGCTTGAGCGATTCGACGACTCTGGACTCTGGTTGGCAAAGCGGGGAGCAACAGCAATCGGATGATAACGTTCGACCGGTGAATGTGTGATCTTAGACCCGTATGATTCTTAGCGAAAAGGAGACAAAGGTGACGAGCAACCATTGGTTTCTTACAGGGAAATATGTTGTACGAAAACAGTTAAATCGAAATAGCGAAAGAAATGCGTGACAATAGCTTCTGATCTGTGAATAATTTAGATCGATAGTACGTAGGTCTTGTTCTTAAGTAAACAAAACGAGTGACTGAAAATGCTGGGATCCAATTCTTTGAACTTAATTTACGGAATAGAGAAGTTAGGGGAATGTGGCGACGTGGAATGTTCGAGTTTGACGAATATGATCCTAGTCGGATGATAGTAGGTTTGCTTTTAAAAAGCGTAGCTAAACTTAATTAAAGTTAATGCACCAAGTTTAAATAACGTAGTGTGAAATGCTCTAGAATAGTATGCGTGTCAGTTCATATCGATTTTCCTTCTTGAAACAAGCAGAATCGCTAAGAAAAAAAAATGAAAGACAACATTTCAAACGTTTTAGATAAATTAAGCAGTCATGAATGTGACGCACGACGTAAATAATAATTTCCATAAATAATAATTATTTAATAATTATTAATTTTCTTTCCTAAACAAAATTCGATATTTTTATTCCATTTTACGTATTAAAATAAATATTTTTATTGTTAAGCTTGTGTCGCAAAGGTTTTCGTGATATTTTATATGTAAATCTTAATATCACGAAAGTTTTTGAGCCAGCTTCGATCACAATAAGCTTCTTTACTTATTGATTTGTTTCTCCTAAGCGGTCTAGTTTAAATTATTATAAATACTTTTATTTCTATGTGAAGTGATTGACAAACTGTACAAATGCCATAGAAAGCACAACGCTAGAGTGAATACGCAGACAAACTTTAGTGATAATTTGTAGTGATAAAAGTTATAAAATAACTTCAAACACAAGTGCTAATCTCGATTTTGACGAGAATAAACTGCCATTAATTCCTCTCGCAAGAAGCTTGCCAGTTCAATAATTAATCTATATACGTGTAAATTTTCTCTTTTGATTGAAGAATAGACGTGATACAAATAGAATACGATCAAGTAAATAATTTATGCTAATCCTCTATAGAATCAAGTAATGTGAACAATTCAAATTCGTACATAAAAGATGCTTAAAAATTCGTCGTGTTTAGCATTGGATGTGAAATTAACGATCATAACGGATCGAAGCGATGTTAAAGCAACTTGATCAATTGTATTAAAACTGTTAAAAATGTTAATCCTGTAACACAAAATATTCGCAGTAAATTCTGAGTATTTTTGCTAATTGCAATGTTGCTAGTAATAATAAATAATACCGAGTGTTAAATATAACCGACAAATTATTTGCGATTGAAGAACTAATGAGATGGAGAGTGGAAGAGAAGGAAATAATATTAGTTTCGTAGTTCGGAATCTTTTATTGAAAATATATATCCGCCTCAATGAACGGATGTATGTATAACTAATTTACTAAGAGGACGTTTGCTTTATTAAATATTCATTTATTATTTCGTACTATTTATTGTATTTGTCATTTGATAATAATACGTTATAAGTACTTTTACCTGATGTTTTGCTGAAATTTTATTGGAATTAAAATCGACAATTGTTCTTTGTTGGACACGCGATAAATATCATGTACAAAAGTGTGCTTTACTCTTGCCAATTAGGTGTTAGCTGTAATTCTCAAATCGCTGACTATCTCTGAGATATCAACGATCAAGCGACATTCTTAAACATAAGAAATATATTTATAATGAGAGTTTAATCTTTTGCGATTAATAAATCGTTTTATTGCCATTCATAATTCTGATTTATTTCTTAATAGCGTTATATCTGCGACTGAAGCGTCATTCGTTCCATATTTTCCTCTCGGTTGAGAATTTTACCATATGTCAATCTTTTATTTGACGATTGTGTGCTATTATAATAATCTTATTACTGAATCACTTCTTCTTTAAATATTGCGTCGCGAACATTTGCTTTCGGAATTACAATTCAGGTGGACCAAGGACAATATAGAGAGATCAATCAAACTAATTAGACTACTAGAACACTCGTCGGTTGTCTATTTTCGTTATCGGCCGCTCGAGCTGCAAACGTGAATAAAATGCATATTTTATCATTCGGAAGCGGCAATAGTCAGATTGTAGCGCAGTAGCTTAATGCCATTTAAGTGAAATGAAGTGTACCTTAAGGGCGAGCCGCGAATCGTAGTAAATCCGATGCGCCATCGAGCAATGTACTTGACAATGATTAAGAATAAAGAATGATTTTGCGAGGAAGGCTGCGCGCGATACGATGGTGGTCCTCTCCTTAAATCGTGGCTTGTTCTTCATATTATCACACAAATGATTCGATATGTGATAGATGTGATAAGCCGAGGCGGAAATCCCATTGCATGCTAAACGTACGTGTAAATCATATGATAGAAATAATAATATTTATCTCACACACAGAGTATATTTCTTCGTAATATATTTACTGCGAATACAATACCTCTCGTATTATCCATTCAAATTTATGCGGTACGAAAGCCGGCGGAGCATGGAGGCGACTTCGCGCACATGAATGAAGGAATGCGAATTGCAAGGCGATATTGCTATTGTTCACAGTTTTCTTAGCGAATTCCGGTAGCCTCGTTGGCCAATACTAGATTAATATATTGTAACAAGCCATTAAGCTTTCACAATGAGAAGCGACGCGTGGCACATAATGTTATTTTCACTGTGGTTCTCGTGAGACGCGCAGTTTTCAAAAGTTGAAATTTCTTGAATATTTCTCGAGAGACTGCAGTCTCATTAACATATCGTGCAATCAGCGTGCACATGTTATTTTTACTAAAATCATTAACAAGTGGAATGCAAAAACGGATGACATATCTTCAATACTAATATTAAGTACCGTTATTAAACTTGAGTTGGAGTTTCGTTTACATGAAAATAAAATATAACTTCGTATCACGCACAAGTCTTCCGGAGTTTTGTAGATGTTGTCAAAGTTTCCGGAGGTCTATAAAAACATTCCGTATTGCCCGACGTTGTTAAGCGGTAATATATACGAGATTCGTATCGCAGAGCACGTCAAATGTTTTTGTACCGTACGATGGAGCGCTTAATTAATCAGGCGGCGAGCACATTCGTACGAAACTCTATAAGATGTGCTTACTTGTTTATACGATTATCGTGCGCATGATAAATACGGTAAAGTGGCAACGGCTTTAAATAATTAGCTCATATAAATGGTCAGCTTTTATAAATAAATTGTTTACTCAGTCTCGATTGAAAGTCCAATTGCAAACATGTTTACAGAACTTGTGATTAATTATTCTCGTTCGGTTTTGATATGAATTCATATATTAATTAACCGATGTGCGAGAAAACACTTCTGACAACACAGATGTCTATAGGAAATAATAGCAATTATAAATAGTAGTTTATTGCTCGCCGCTGCAACATTTGCGATCGACGTTACGTTTGAACGCGATAATGTTTCATGTCTATCAAACGTCACGCAAACGAGTAAGTAAATAAAAGTTATTTCAGTACAATAGATGTAACAAATAGACGACTAATTATTCTACCTTACATTTTTACAATTAAAAATAAAGCGTATGTACAATTGCTTCACACAAAAGAAATAAGTAGAGGAGAAGGTATTATGGACCGTGTAGATATTATGGCCGTACATATTATCTTCGTTATTAGATAAACTCTAGCAATTATTCATGAAATCATTTGTTTAATAGTACATACCTGTCGTTATGTAATGGCGCTAATATAACAATACACAATAGCCGACATTTGTTCGAAGACATTTTTACTTTTGAGCATTTCGAAACTTTTTCAAAGTATATTTTAAAATTTAATTAATTAATTCATTATTCTATTTAAACTTTTTATTCGGCTGTAAACATTTCGAATTTAAACAATAGTGTGGGATTTTGATAATGTGGAGCCTGCATACTGTCTTAAACTTAAAACTGTCTCTTTTTCTAAGTTTTCATATCGAAAAAATTATTTAATAAATTAATTGTAGTTTTTCTGTTAATCTATAGTTTACATTACATGTATTATAGATTTTTAGTACTTCAGAGTATATATGGAAGAGGTAGGTTATGTGTACATATATTTGCATATATGGTGCATATTTTCTTTTTATTATGATTAAATATATAATTTTATAACGTATACTCTATTTTTCTTTAAAAAAATTAATTTTTTAAATTTATTCTTTTGGTGGGCCATACCTATTCCTGTTCGACCATTATATCCAGTGTCGCTACATTTTTATAAATAATATTTAATGTATTAAGTATGTCATAGCTCTAGACTCTATTAAAAAACAGTTTGATGAATAGAATCGTTAAATTTTCAATTTGAAATATTGATTATTAATAAACTTATTGTATAAAATATAAGTGGGTGGCCATAATACCACCGTCTCCTCTATAAGTAATAATAAGGTACATAAGAAATTGAGATCGGTATAATATTATTATATTATATTACATAACTTATCAAATTAACTTATTAAATTAATAATTTCAGAAATATCAAACCAAAATATTATAAAATATTTTCAGATTCTAAAGTAATAAATTACATTAATGACAATCGTGACAAAGAAATGCATGAAAAAGACAAGAATAAGAAATTTTGCAAATATTTTAAGATTTCTATGAAAAACTTATCAAAATTTAAGTCCACTTGGAATTTCACAATTCAGCTTCAAGCACCTTCAACAATTCTATGCGTTGCTTGATTTACCAAGAATCTCTCTACTCTTTCTCTAAATTCTCTGTTGGATTCCGGTAAGGGTAGTCGCGGTCCAATACCAGCAAGACCTTGCAAATTCTGAAGAGCCTCTGACAACCGGCGATCGTGATCCAGGATGTCTGGTTTGGGTGCCGGGGATTTTCTCTTTTGTAACGGCAATCTCGTTGTTTTCGATTTGACGATAGCATTACCGCTGTCCGGCAGTTGGTTCATCATACCGCAGAACGCGATTTTTGCGCTGAGCAGCGACCAGAAGATCTCCAGAAGAGAAGCCATCAGAACATTTAAGGTCAGTAACATTCTGGCGTGCGTCGAGTCCTCATAATGGGTGCGCCAGAAAGTCTTAGTTTTTTCCTTCGTCAAATTCATTGATCCTTGCGTAATGTTCATTGTGCCTTTGTTCTGGAACACTTCTCTCGATATCATCATCCTTTCTTCAAATATGAAAGATGCTTCTGTCATCATGAGGTCATCGTGATTGCCGTTTTTAGCATCCACACCGAAGTTTGATATATTTAACTCGGTGATGACAGATTTTAAAGTAACAGGTAATTTATTGGAGTCGTTAATCTTCAAGTCGTAACCTTCAGTAACGTCGAATGAATTATTTTCCATCGACGTAATATCATCCACGTGAGTATCATTTGTGAAATCCTTCGCTGGTTGAAGGGAGTAACGTGGAGCGCTGAGGATTTTCTCCAACGGCCATAGAGATCCACTGGTGCTGTTGGAAACCGCCGCAACGTCGAAGATTGTAACGACGAAGCAGAGGATCGCGACTATCAACGAGAAGAGGCTACCGTAGAAGAAAATTGCGATGTTCCGGTCGATGTACCAACGTCGCCAAGCGAGGAGACCTGTCACGAACGGCACCAGGCACGCAACAGATAAAATTGGACCCTGCAGGGACAAGGCGAGGGTGCCCAGAAGAAAGGACAGCGCTCCGAGGCCAAAATGGATCAAGGACAGACCGCCGACCGTCGACGCTGAGTAACGACGCTCCGATGGATACAAAGACGACAACGGCGGTTTTGTTTTCACTTTGATAACGTACACGTTCTCCGTCGTTGTCATCTTAAGTCACAAGTACACTTGAACATTCAATTTAGATCGGATAAAAAAAAGTACGTCAAATACAATATTTCCGGCACATTTACTCGAACTTTAATTCATGCAGTTTGTACAATTTATTGTCTCTCTTGTTCACATCTTTAAAACGTTTACACTTTCGTAAGTACACTTCAGTCACGATGTCGCAGAAGTATAGATATCATCCAAGTTGTTCGTAAGGCATTCCTTACACTTCCTGCATTGCCCTGTCAAATTAAAGAAAAAAATTTAATGAAATATAGTAACCACTTGTTTGTACAAGTGGCTACTATATTATTTACAAAATACAATTAAAAATTATAAGATAATTTACGAAAGTATATATAGGTTGAAGTATTATAAAGAACATAGAAGTTGATATAAATTAATATAGATTTCAAAATATATAAAATAAGATGTATTATTATAGGGAAGAGTTGCAAAAAACGTACCACTTACGAAACTGACTTAAATTTATTTTTGTAATTAACATATTTTTATTTATAGCAATTACTAGTTTTACTTTTATCACTCATCAATCTTACATTTATATCATTTCTTTATAGTAAAATTTGTGGTACTAATTAACTTGATGGAGTTTATAAAAATATTGATTTAATTTTTATAATATTTGCAAATATGTATATGTACAATAAATGTAAAATATGTTACAAGCCTTTTAAAAATATAATAATTTAAAATAAAATTGCATAATTATGTTATTATTAATTATAAAAGTTGATAAAATTTTACATTAGATGTATTTGATTTTCTAAAATGTTGATAGCATACACAAAATAAAACAAAACTTGCTAAATTTTTGTCTATATTACTTCTTTCTCATTTATTTTTATTTTTAATAATGCTGTTAATAAATGTTGTTTTATGAAATAAAAATGTAAAATATTGAATAGATACGCTTTAAAAAACCGGTACACATTCAGCAACTTTCCCCTATATATAATTGTTATCATTTATTATAATTTTTATTAATTTAATCAATAAAATAATATATATCTTTAAACGAAGTCTTAACGTCTTTGTACATTCTTTATATTAAATTTATTTTTCGATTACTATAGCATACATATAATATCATATATTGAGTACAAAGCCAACTAATAACTTGATTGATTGGAAAGCAGAATATAAAGTCGAAAATGTATGCGATCGATTGTGGATAACCAAACGAGTCACGATGCGCGATTATGATGATGTTACAGTCATTTATTCGGCATTCGATTACACCGGATATGCAACCTATAATTAAATTTAAAGCAGAATCGAGTTGGATCAAGAACGTTGATACGGCGCAAATTTGTCGACATTTGACTACGTAGCAAAAGAAACCGCATCGCGATGACAGTGACAACAATCGACCAATTATCACAACCACTTTTCGTTTAACTTAATTGAAGTCTTCGCTTTGAACCTCTGCGCTTGGATTCTGCTCCATGCGGTTTTTCACGAGATAGACTTCTTACGCAATCTGTGGATAACAATCGCCCGCTCGTGACAGACTCTCGCGCAACTCGGAGCAGCTCACACAGTAATAAATATTTCTGTCACAAGCGAAGTAAAGATGGAACAAAATTATATTGGAAGTACACGATTTCGAAATTAGTTTTTTATGCTAATGCTAGGACGCTTTGAAGAATAACGTGATATTAAAAGGAAATTATACGCGATAATTGAACTATAGTAAAATAAGTAATTTAACTAATATAGTATAGCAAGTGAAGAATTTATTTCAAAGAGTTGCAATTAAATAGACCCAAAACCGGTTCTTATTTTGCAATTTGGTTCACGTGGATTGCAATGACTCGTGTGACTGATTCAGTTAATGGACTGAAGGATTAGATGCGTCGTTACCGTCAATCTTTTACTTTTTTTCTCGTGCTGGATTATATAACTGATTACGAGACGCTGCGATTATGTTGCAAGTGTGCTCCTGTTTCCTCGGGTATTCGTTTTCATGTCGAATTAGTACGTCAAACGTGCGAATCTTCGGTGAAATTTTTAGCAAACAGTAAAACTATGTTTCTAGATATACGTTAGTGCAAACATGTAAAGAAGAATACTGAGAAAAAATTGTTAACTTAACTAAATTTTTCAACTTGATTAAATCTTTTCAAGTATTTATATATTTAAGTTAAATAAATAATTAAGTTAAATATATAAATGATTAAATTAAAGTTTAAGTATTTTATATATTTGGATTAAATACAAAAATAATTAAATTGAAGAAATTTAATCAAGTTGAAAAATTTAGTCAATTTAACAACTTTTTTCTCAATGCAATGTACAAACAAAATTTTTTTATTTAAATTTTATGTGCAAAAAGAAAAATATTAACTTTGAGAAATTAAATATTAAATTCAAAAACTGAGATATTTCTAAATATTTATTAAATTTTATTAAATATTAATTGACGTAAGTAATATTAATTTTGTCATCGAAGCCCCAATTATTTTAAAGTCCAACATATACTAATGTAAAATATTTACTATATCGATTATTTAACATTCAAATCAAAGAAACATAATTAAATTCATAAACATACTATAACAGCAATGCTTTAAAACTCTACAAGAAACAATTAAATTAACAATATTTAAATATTGTTAAATTAATTATAAATTTTCAGTTAACGTTTTGCATTAATTTTATAACAACTTTATATTCTTGAATATAAAAATTTGAAAAGATGAATATTAAACCACAAAAAGTCATACGATATAATTTTTACTAACTTTATCTTATCGACGAGCTTATCAATGTGCACTGGCGATAGTACATTGACCACATCCGACTTTTTCTTGTGCCAAAAATTATTTTTAACTCAACAGATAACTTTCAAAGAACGCGCTATTGAATACTGCATTTCGCCTAACTCGTTTTAAACTCGCGACTTGATGAGCGATCACTCGCGCGCGTTACTTGAATGACGACTGAACTATGAAGACTAGTCCTCGTTGAAATTGCTACAAAATCCTGAACGAGCCTCCCACGCAACCGACTTGCAGTGAAAGGGACAACAGAGAACAGCGCTGGATAAGCATACCTTCGACTCGCGTCTTAAATCCTGTTCACATCATCGACTTGTACTCACGGCCAGATCTTGGCAATGAGAGGCAGATATCATCTTGCATTTTCCTCTCACCGTCTATATTTGTTGCTATATCAGCATTGCAAAAGAGAACAATGGAACCATAAGTATAAAAAAAAGAAAATAAAAATAATTATTTTTTAAATAAATTTTTTTGTACATTTTTAAATGTTTTAATATGAAAACGAGCATATTAATATACTAACAAAATTCTAAATACTTAAGTTCTTTGACTCGGAGACCTTTTCGAAATAGTAATCAGCTGACCTCACTTGCCTCTCACGAAAACACGACCCTTCCACTCAGTGTGAAAGTCCCGTTATAATCGAAGGTAACTCTCTCAGAGAGCAAATGTATCCCAGGGTCTTCGCGCATGAGCCAACCTTTATTGTTAGCTGCAGAACACGTGGGTTCAGCGCACGACCTTATCGTTGGATTATTTGCAGATTGCGTTACGACAGAATGTCCATAAAGAAATACGTAAAACAATAAAGAAGCGGCACAATTTTTCGGTTGTTATTATCTCAACTAGATTATAATAAATATGAAAAGATTATTCTCCCAATTTGTTACTTTCAAACGTCGTTTTATGATCGATCAAGCCGAGAAATGTAGCAAGAAATATTTCTAGTAAAAGTTATTTTAGATATCGAGGTCACCTATTATAATATATTATCATGTAATCAAATTGATTGTCATGATTGTTGATGATCCTAAGTTGGAACTATATTTAGCTAATATTCGTTTTTAATTACAGAGAAACTTTAACGCAGTCAATTTAATCATTAAAAATGATTAATTTTCTTCCACAGATAATTTTATTATCTAGATCTCTGTTTTAAATTATTATATAAGTATCGAGTTTCTATTCAATGCAAGATAATATTAACATCAAAAGCGTATAGAAAATAACAGAGATGAAAGATGAAAACCGCATACAATTACCGCATCTCTTCTGAGATTTCTTCACGATAGTAATCACGGATATATAAGGAGTACAATTGCCTAATGCAAAGTGATCCTAACAGGATCATCGTTATTAGTGCCGTTGTGTAATTAAGAAGACGATCGAGAAAGTGTCTTCTAATAGCTGCGGCAAATAAACTGCACATTGCACCATAACGGTGTACATCTCAACGGATCGCAAGAATCCGTTGGATTAGACGACTTTCACGATGTTATAGCAAAATCGCTCTGCCGTCAATAAATCATTCATGCGGAAATTATGAAGTGCTTTCGAGAAGATCGAATGTTGCATTGGAGACATCGAATTTCCGGTAAAATCGATTGAACCGCAAACTCACTCAAGCGAATAATAATCGCGTTTTAAAGGAATATACGAAAAGAACCAAAATCCTAGTGCGTGACACCTTACAATGCGGAGATAACTGCGATCTTTGCGATCTGTTGCACGTGACACAAAGAAAGGCACATTGCAGCCATTTACGATGTCACGGTTAACATCCTATAGAATGTGTTGGTTTTAAATGCTAGACCTTTTTTATACCGCTGTTGGTTCTTCTGACAAGAAGATACGGTTTTAGATATCATAAACGAGAATTTCCTTAAATATCATGTCTTTTTAGCCATGAAAATAATTACTTTTGAATTGTCTTTCCAAAAGGAAGATATGTAAAAACTGCTACGAGCAGTTGTGGCATACACAGTACATATTTTTGCTACATATTCGGGGAATTAAATTTTATTTTAGAAGTATCGATATAAAATAAGTTACATAGTACTAACAAGGAAATGCAATAAGAAGTGTTCCTACTCCGATTTTAATAAATTATAATTTTTTTAAAATTACTCTGCATTTTTGCCGTAACTTTGCTCACATATTTGCCAAAATTGCATAGTTTCAACAATTATTAATGCCATTTCACTTTTTAATCGTATACTAGTAGGTTAGAAACTAAGGAAAATTACGGTTGAAAATCATCTCAATATCCTTTAATAGAAGTTAAAACGCAAAGGACCCCGCGATATGGAATGAGAAATAAAAAAATTAAGATATAGAATAAGAGTTGAAGATACTTTTATATATAGAATAATTAGGAAATTAGAGGAAATGTAACATCCTATACAATAACACACATAAAATATGATGAATGCGCTTATTTTTTAATTCTATTGATGTCAGCCTTGACATATTGATAGCGATACGAATCATTTTCATGTACAAGGAGTTTTAACAACATTAGTTCGTTTCAAAATGTGATTTTGGGTTTTACTATCATTGAAAATTTTTCGAGACTCATACTTCGGGAATCCTTGACATAGAATTACTATTTCCTCACATGTCAGACACATTTTGATATAACATCTCTCAAACATCACAAAATCTAAAATCTATAGGACGTCTATGAGACTACTTTTGAAAACATATCTGAGTAAAGATTATTTTTTTAGATGATTTAAAGACGTCTTATGATCCAATGATTAGACGTGTTTTGGATGTGGATATGTGTGAGTGCGAATAAGTTAAGAGAAACTAGAGTCAAGAAATAGTCTTTGTGCCGATTTAATGTAATACTGTCTATGTATGTGCCCGAGTTAAAATGTATACGTGTGAACGGTACAGTAGGCCTATTCTGTAACTCTTAGCGACAATTCGGTATCGTTACTGCGGCGACTTGATGAGTCGCTTTCTTCTCTCGTGCGCGTCTTTAAGCGTCAACTAGGTTCGACCGATAAATTTATCCTACCGAAAATTTTAAATTTTGTTTGTTATCCCGTGTACCGAAAGTTCCTGCTTATTTATCTTATTTCTCTCGAAACTTTTATTTATATTTTCTTATTATTTCAAGCTGCCTAACAACACGTCACTATTTCTCAAATTTGCTTGTTGATTATAATTTGTCGGTTGGACTCGTGGTGAAGTAATCGCCACAGTGTTATCTGAGTCTGTTATCACGAAAAGGAAGTCCAACTTCCATTTCATCGGTTTTGGACTAACATTACTGTTGCGAAATCTTGATAGTATAAAAACGGACACAGTGCGAAACGTTTCTACAAAAATTTAATTCTGTATCATTTCATTATCATTTCATTTAAGCAGTGTAGTGCAAGTTGCTGTCTCCGTATAAAAGAGTGTGATTCGTATATATGTGTTTATGTCCTCACATACCTGTGTAAACGTCTTGATAAACAAAACTGTTTTACTAGATTCAAATTGACAATAAATTTTTTAAAGTGAAAGAAACTAAACTGAAAATAATCTAAACTAATTAATTATATATACAATAATTGCAGATATTCTGCCATGTTGATCCATCTATTGTTATTTTAATAATCATTAATCTTACGTACCATGATAATGAAAAAAGTGATGATGGACGTGTTAATATTTTTTATCTTTTTGAATCAAGTACTACTTACTTTCGGAAAAGTAACCATAATTTACAATTCATTAGAAATGAAATTGATATGTGTCTCTGAAGATGATGGCGGCGCTCTTGTATGGAACACAGTCGAAACTGATACCGAAGAGATCAAACATATCGGAGATTATGGTAATATACTTATATTTTTTATTGAATAACTTAGTTTATAATCAAAACATAATATAATTTTCAAAATATTTTTTTGAAAAGTATTGTTTTGCTCATTAAAAAACATTACTTTAATGTTTAACCCTTAAACACGTAAGTGGGTCACAGAGACCCCATATGAAGTTTCGAACGTTTACTGTGTAAAGACGGAAGAAAATAGGAGGTTCGGACTAGGAGGTTAGAAAAGTTTGAAATCTCCTCTTTCGATTGATATGGTTGATCAACTTTATTGGTCAAATAGAATTCGAATGGCAGCAAAGTTTTGTTGGGGTCTGTAGGACTAACATTATGTGTAAGCGAAACTTTTTTTGTGAGTATTTTACATAATAAAGCTGAACAAAATACGTTCAAACAAGTCGGTTCGCGGATGTTACTCGCATATACTCTGTCTCAAGTTAGAATACTATAAAATGCTGTAGAAAAGGGAGCTGTTCCGAAATATATCATAAAACACATCAATTTTCAATTTTAGACACGAGTTAATCAAAAATACCTCATATTCGTCTTGTTACATAAGTATATTTTTTAATAGAAATGACAATGACATAATTTTTGTTGAAAGTATGAATCTTTAGCTTTAAAACGCCGTATTATAAAGTCCTTAAAAGTTTTTTGTTGCAAAGATATGATTAAAA
The DNA here is from genome assembly GCA_003595255.1 of Solenopsis fugax. Classification (NCBI taxonomy): domain Eukaryota; kingdom Metazoa; phylum Arthropoda; class Insecta; order Hymenoptera; family Formicidae; genus Solenopsis; species Solenopsis fugax. The sequence continues at coordinate 12,398 of QKQZ01007346.1, read as the reverse complement.
AAAATGGATTTTTAGATACCCAAAAGTATCTCATATTTTCCTTGTTACATAATTATACTTTTTAAAAGAAATGACAATGCCAAATTTTTTTTTGAAAGTATGACTCTTTAGCTTTAAAACGCCATAAAGTTATAATCTCACAGTGAACGTTGCGTAATGTTTTCTAACTGCAAAGAAATTATTTTTAAAAGTTATTTTTTAAGCCAAATTATTAAAGAAAAAATTTTTTTAATAAAATATATTTTATAAAATATCTATAAAATCTTATTTTGTAGCAACGTTTGAAAGTCCTTAAAAGTTTTTTGTTGCGAAGATATGATTTTTTGAAGGAAAAGTGGATTTTTGAGCAATTTCTCATTTTTGCTTAATGGTTTTTCCTTTATAACTTCACAATAAATTATTTTTCGGCAATGCCGATTGTGCAGTCACATTTCTGAGATTCTAAACTTTCATTTAAAAAAAATATTGTTGAAAAATATTGATTGTAATCAAAATTATAGCTTCTCAAAGTTGAAAAGTCTCTCAGACTCGAAAATGTGTTTCCGTATTTTACTGGATCGGTGTGTTTAAGGATTAAGGTTTGTCGATTTTTGCTAATTTCTATGATAATGCAAAAATAACAATCTATTTTTTTTTTCAGATTCACTAAAACCTTGTTTATCATCAGTAAAAATTAGAAGTTGTTAAATAAAATAGAATTTTTTAAAATTTAAATTCTTTTACGATATGTCAATTTCGTCATCTTGCCCCCTTATGCGGGTAAGATGACTTTTAATATTGAGTAAGATGAAAAACACTCAAATAAAGTAAAAACTCTTATGAATACAAAAGATTTATTATAATATAATAATCTTATACTATTTTGATATTACAATATTGTTAAAGAAAAACGTACATGGAACGAAAAATACTTATATAATCTGCAAAAATAAAATTATTAAAATTGTGATATAGGGGAGACCGGGGATTCGGAAGACTTTTTTTCTTTTGCGTCTCCTGAATCTTGTATTCATTAAAAAAAAAAGTTGGACGTTTTGAAAGGTTGAACCTTCCCCTTCACAATGCCGTTACAGATAGAACACAGAAATGTACTTGCTTTGAACTACATATAAAAATGTTGACCAATGCCAAGTGTTTCGAATAGCCTCAAGCCCGGGCTAATTCGAAACCAGTCCGAGAATATTCTGAAATTTGTGGTTTAAAATGAAAAAAGTAAAAAAAGCTGTTGCTAAGACTTTAATTTAATCAAAAAAGGATAAATAGTATTATTAAGAACAGTTGCACACAATAAAAAAAAATAAACTCACAATAGAGAATTTTATTGCTTCAGCGTTTTCGGAACAAGTCAGGGACTATTCGTATTTCGTGTAATTACACTTGTTGAGTATTAACTTGTGTATTTTAGTACATAGAACGCGAATATAAAAGAAAAAATTGTCCGAACGACGATTCGACGTTCAGTCTTTCGAATCGCCCTGGCGTCAACTTTGCGCATTATTGCGTATGGTCTACAAAAATAGACATCACAGAGCAAAAAGTAAACACGAAATATTTCAAATACATTCAACTGGACACGATACATTCGAAGTTTTTAAAAAGAATCTTATTTATCTTACTTAAATTTCGAAGAAATTCTGACTGTCAGAAATTATTTCGACTGACGCAAAACACATTTTTCACTGCCACGGCTTCAATCTGACGCCGTCGCCAACGAAACTTTATTAGTAGCGTCGTTAGATTAGGACGTATTTACAGTATTTAAAGTAAATTTTTAACATGTACCCATACAAAGATATTTCCATTTTTTCGAATAGCCCCGTCTTCCGAATAGCCCCGGTCTTCCCTATCTATAGGAATCAATAGAGATCCACCACGATTATTATTACAAGATATGTATTTGGCAGTAAGAATATTACAGGAGATGGGCGTAAAAGAAAGCGAAAGGATTTACAATGCAATAATACAAGTGTAAACATAATATTTCAATAAAATTTTGTTAAATAAATTTTAAGCTTACAATGTATCTTAATTTGAATAAATTAATAAGTATGCTAATGCATTTAAATAAATTTTATATAATTAGTTATACATATACAAAAAACGAGTGCGCCAAGTACGCTGCTGCAAGAGATTTTGCCCATCTTTGATTTTATCTGCCACATAATTTGCTGCTCATTGGTACGGGAATGTCCCGTTTGATCACGTTGAGATTGACGACAGCCATTTACGGCGGCCGGTGCCTAGAGTTTTTCCACTGTTCAAACACTGTAAGTGACTGGTGATCAATCGGAACGTGGTCAAAAGACTCCCACCCTATCGGTACAATTAATTCCTTTTTAATTTCTGCGTCTCACATTATGCTATTTATTGCATTTAATTTTCTCCTTTTATTTTCCTTTGTATTTTATACCCTTTTAATGTTTTTTCATTCTGCATTAAGTTACCACGATTTTAAGAGATAGTTTCTCAAAATATTGTACGTATGCCCTGAAATTAATTTTATCGCATAAAATATATATTTTCCAAATATTTATTATTCTGATAAATACACTTGGAATAATTTTCACTTCTTTTTGACGATTTGGTTTTATCCATTGCTGTTTTAGTTTAGTTTATTATTATGATAAATATACTTGGAATAATTTTGATTTCACTTTTTTTGATGGTATTATATTTAGTCAATAAATATGCTTGAAATAATTTTTGATTTTATTTCTTTTTGATGGTATTATATTTGATTTTATCCATTGTTGTTTTGATTTGATTTGGTTTTTTTATTGCTGTTTTGGTTTGGTTAAAATTGTTGCATTATAACTTGAGATCTAAGCAATATAAGAAAATGCTGAATCAGAAATATCCGAGTGTAGGCAGATAGAAACTTGTTTAAAATGTAGGCATTGAGTATTAATATGTACTAAATAGTCTTAATCATAAATCATTCAATATTGTATTACATTTATTTGTAGCAGTTTTCTTATCATCAATCAATATTTCAGACTTTCATGAGCCAAGTGAATTTGATAATAATGAGATAAATTGTAAGATGAATGCAAATGAAGGATGCTTGGAATCATGGACTAAACAAGATTGGAATCTTACAAATTCCTTAATAACCCCTATGGGTCCAGTATTTGATCAGCGATGGGAAGGTAAAAGCCTCGCAGGCAGACTATTCTGTTAGATATAGAATTTATTTAATGTTATAAATAAAATATGCGTTTATGGTAACTACAAAAAACAGACACTTTAAATTTTCAGAATTTAAACAGTATAGAAATTATTACCAGACTGAGTTGTCGAAAGTTCTTACAACTAACGTAAGTAATGAAGTAAAGCTTTCTTTTTCGGTTCGTACATCCCACAGCATGCATATATCAATTTGCAACGACAAGAATGTTTCCAAAGATTCTTGCTATTGGATCACAATAGGTGATTTGGATAAACAATCTGTCATTCATAAATGTGTAAGAGTTCCTGACTTCAACTATTGTTATGATTCAGCATATCGTCGAGTAGATTTATACAAGGTAAATAAATGACACAGTGCTTTTTCTGCTTAAAATTATTTAATTTTTAATTCAGTACAGTAAAAATGTTTTTTGAAGCATATACTAAATTTAAAAATAAATCAATTTAATACTTTCTAGCCATATTTAAATCATTCTGTTAAGGGATCACCATAGTGTTACCTTTCAATTTTAATAAGATTTGGATACGAGTATATCAAAATATAGACAAAAATAAGATATACGTATTTTTTATAAGTGTTGAGTCGCTCTTTAGGAGGGAAAAACATACCTTTGAAGAAATAAACGGATTTTTTTTCCAGTGTCGTCAAAATTGTACTAGAGGAAAACAATCTTTTAAGTGAAATTTGAATTGTTTCAAGAGATATAATAGTAATTTTCTTGTTAACGTCTCTTTAGATGTCACTTCAGACGACTCTTTAGATGTCTTGTTTTCCATCTCTTACAGCTTTGACGATACTTGAAAAAAATACGTTTTTTTCCCAAAGGAATATTTATTTAAACATCTTCTTAGATGTCATTTTAAACAACGTTCTAGACGTCTTCTTATATATCTGTTTTAAACGCTTTTTTGGGTGGTTCTTTTGACGTCTTTTTAAACGTCTCCTTTGACGTTTTTTTATACGTCTTTTCAGACGTCTCTTTAGACGTCATTTTAGACATCTGTGTATATAACTTTTTAGATATCATTTTAAACGTTTTCTTAGTCATCTTTTTAGACATTTCTTCAGACGTCGTTTTAGATGTCACTTGATATATGCTTTTAAATGTCTTTTTAAACGATTTTTGAAATGTCATTTTAGACGCGTTTAAAATTCGGACTTCTACAATAAGGGACTGAAAATTTCGGTTTCGGTTACAATTACTGTAGGATAGACCTAATTCCCTTAGCTTCTCCTTCAGTTATATCACTGTTAAATCACTAGCGTTTCTCACACTCATTCTGTCTGTTTCACAGAGCTAGTTGCTGTTTGAAAAAGTTCACTCTTACTCACGAAATTCGCTATATCTTGAACCGTGCTAGCCCTGCTTCTATCCCGGACGAGCCCCCAAAATTTGTAATGTGTGGCGGGGTAGAAACGAAGTGACTAGTTACGGTACAAAAATAAGTTTAATGCGAATTACATAAAATACTCTTAACTCTTGGCTCTTAACTCTGACCTCTGCTCTGCTCTTAACTCTACTCTCGACTGTCGACTCTCACTTCTCAACGCTTCGCCGCGCTGCCCCCACTCGCCGTCTCTCCTATATCTCGAAGGGACACGCACGAACATGCACGCATATCTCAACTCGCTGTCGAACGTTTTTTGTCTCGGGCGTCGCTTCTCTCTCTCCCTATACATCTATCTATCTCTATCTCTATTTCTATCTCTTACTCTATCTCTTACTCTATTTCTTACTCTCTCTCTCTCTCTCTTACAATTAACTTATTCGCACATCCTACATTACGGTCAGAGATTACATCCAATTTTCGGTTAAGGTTTCGGTTCCGGTCTGTTGTTTATATGTATATGTTAATAAATAGGAATTTTTTTATAAAATATTTATAATCGTATTATTTTTATACATTATCATTTTTATTAAATTTTACGACCGGAACCGAAACCTTAACCGTAATCGTAACCGAAAAGACCGAAATCCAAACGGTTACGGTCACCGTTATCAGTAACAAGACCGAAACCAAAATCGAAATCGAAAATTAGATATAATCTCTGACCGTAACCATAACTGAAACCGATAATAACCAATTTCATTTCGGTGGCAGTCCCTGTCTACAATTCGAACGTTAAAATTTACACGCCTAAAAATCAGACGTCTACATTTCAGGTGTCTAAAAATTAGATGTCTAAAAATCACATGTAAAAAAATTAATGTCCAACATTCAGATATATAGATTTCAAACGTCTAAAATTTAAACTTCTTAAACTTTTTTTATTAAAGAAAGGATTGGGATAGTGGAATATTATTTTTTTAAATAACAATAAATTTTAACGCGACACAATTCATAACATACGAAATTGTACCAGTTATAGAATTCTACCAATCACCCTAAAAGTAGAAATTCATCGAGTACATAGAACAAACGTAAATAATAATTTACTGAAGAAGAAAAAAAGTTGAGATAACAGCAGAGTCGTGAAATACTAAAACTAATAACTAATACTAATAGGCATACTGATAACTAATATCGTAAAAGGCATTCTTAATTACAAACATCACAATTTAATGATTCTTTATGTATCATACGCACTAATAAGTGCTACAAAACTCGTACAAAAGATTTCATGAACGTTTCATAAAATATACTTTATTTGAAAAAAATTTTCTTGAATAATTTTTTTGTTGCTAGTAGGCATTATGCAAAGTTATGAGATTTTAAAATGCAAAAGCAATTTACTCTCGCAATGCAAATGGCTCATGATCATCTCACAACTCCTTTCTCTACATGACAACTTTATATGCCGAATTCAGGCATATAAAGTTGTCATGTAGAGAAAGGCGTTGTGAGATGATCATTACGGCTCACGTTAAATTCAATTACATTATTTGAAAACCATGTTAAAGGCTTTTGAGCTAGTCGAAAGTTAAAAAATTAATGTTTAACATATTTTTGAAGATTATGTAGAGTACACTCATAAAAATTACTATTATCTGCAAAATTGAAATTCCACTTTTATAGAAACACTAATGTCTAGTATCTTATAATATCTAATTGTAACGAAGTAATTTTAACAGTTGCTTTTAGAATTTAACACAAATTATACGAGACATTATGGTATCTTACCGTCTCTCACGTATTTCACGAACCGCGTTTTTTCTCTAATATTTACAAATAAAAAAAAATTTTTTTCATTTACGTTTGACGATGCTCGCTATAATTTCGACGATATTTGGTTAGAAAGAAGAAAACTAATTTCTTCAAAGGGGTCTTTCACTCTCATTACGTGCAACTAAATACTTACAAAAAAATTCATGTTTCTCATTTTTATCTATAAAGGGAACTCTTGATTGTGTTCCCTTCTAAGAATCTTTAAAAGTCAAAATCTACAATAGTTGTTGCGAGGTATTTATGCCGTATATAAAATTAATTACTAATTAATATAGCACCGTTATGCACCATTGTCTCAAAATGAATGGCGAACGTTTGTTATTACTTTTGACATGAGCAAAATAATTGTTTATGATGCTGATAAGATCATTTTAACATATACAGAGGAGGAAAGACAATTACACTCAAACAATAGTTATCACATGTTTATTATGAGTCCTGAAGATATATTCTTTCGCTTGCATATATGTGAGTACAAATAATTTGATAATAAATTCCTGTCAATCAAAAGATCATTTCACATTAAATATTAATATTAAATATTAATCAAGTAACAAAAAAATTTATTCAAGAACATTTGTGTGTTTAGATGACTTTTTGCATACGACTGTCGAGAGTGCAATTTTAACGAGTCCAGTTTTTCAAGTTTATGATGAAGTGATATGTATACAACTATTAGTTGGCCTTTGCGTCGAATGCGATGCACAAATAGTATTGCGTAATTCCACGAACGATGCAGTATTGGCAATGGAAATAGTAAAAGGCTCAACTAAAGCCGCGGTTCATGGCTTACCTATGTGGCAATCTGTCACTATCAAGAATAATTCGATCAACTATAGTAATTATAGGGTGATCATCCAATTAATTCCTAAACTCAGTAATCGTCACTTTAATCCGTTGTGGGCGATAGCGAATGTTCGCCAGTGTCCTCCAAATGGTACAAATCTTTTTATCTTTAAATGATTTATTATGTACAAAATCTTTTTAATAGAAATTATAAAACACGCATTATGGACATACATCCAATAATTATAAAAATTTACCAGTAAATTAATTTTTTTATATGTGTAATTACATGTGTATTGATTTTATTATTTTTAGGAGCTTTGAGTATTAAAATTACAAGTATTTCCGGCTCGTTTTATGAAGCAACATGTCAAAAATTATCTTATAATGAACATGCTGCCATTTTTACAAAAGAAATTGACGTAAAATCAGATGTAAAGCTTGGTAACTACTAATAATTGTTACTTATATTACATAATCAATGTTTATAATATCGCATATTTATTCAATAAATTAGTTGAATAGTTAGAAAAATAGAGCTAGAAAATTATTTTGAAACGGAAAATAATTTTCCCAGATGAGTCAAACTGTCCTCTAGGAAATATTGGACCACAGTGCCTGTTTAACTGTAGATCTGATCTGAATAGTGACTCTAATAATTGCAGAGGAATTATTATTTGTTACGAAGATGGTTGCATGTGTGCTGCTGCAGGTTTCTGGGGAATCGAATGTACGCTACGTAAGTAATTCCTAATATCAGTAATATACTTACCCTTATTTACGAAATGTTCGCATGCAACTAATAAATTGAGATTTCAGCTTGTGCTTCATATACATACGGTTATAACTGCAAGAAAACATGTGGTTCATGTCTCTATAACGTATTTTCTGGTTATCAGTGCGATGAAAGAACTGGGAAATGCAGTAACGGATGTAAAAATATTAATACAGAATTTTACATTCCACCTTTATGTCAAACAAGTAACAATTTTTTATGTGATACATTATAGTTGCTAAGTTGCTTTTACATTGTGTTTTCTAAATATCTATCACTGGTTAAATACAAGTTGTAAATATGTCAATCATTTTACAGGTGTAGAGAAGCCAAATGCACCTACGATTATCTCAATAAATGAAACGACTATTTTAGCCAGTGTTCCTATAAGATGGAAAGGCGAATACGAAAGAATATCAATTCTTTATTCTTTTGTCATTCAAGTAACACACACACACACATATTTAAAATATTATCTTCATAATATTATTTAAAGTTACTAGATAAAACAGACGCGCGCTACAGAGCTTTTGATATTAAATGATTTCCTATATATTACATAAATTTTAATTTAATATTACACTATTAATCCTTGATATACATAATTGTCAAAACGCGATCTCCGCGATGATAACAGCTCACGAAGTAAGCAAAGTGGAAGAACAAATCAGTATTACGGAAAAGCGTCAACAATTAACTTCGAGACTTTCGAGAGATACGATTATCGATTTAACATGCACTTTTTCAGATAGGACTAGCACGCAGCGCGCGCTGACGCGCGCGCTTTCATGACATTCGAATGCTTTACTTGTTAATTGTCATTCAACTATCATTAGTTCCGTTTATCTTTTGTATCACTCCTCCACTCCCTACACAGGTACACATAAACACCTTGTATCGTACAGTTACAACGTCGATTTGTGACGTCAATTTCATTATCGTTTCATGGCTGAGTTAAATTTTTTCTTTTCCTTCTTATTCCATATTTTCTTTCCATTTCTCTCTTCTCTATTCTTCTTTGTCACTTACTTATTTCCTTTCATTTTTCTACCATTTCTTTAATCTGTCTAAACTTAAATTATTGTAAAATAATCATAATCTATTCTATTTCAAGGAGAAGTTAAAACGTGTTAATTTGACGTCATATTAACCAATTATGATCAAATTATGATTAAAAATGATATAAATTTGATTAATATGACATTAAATTAACATTATTTTGACTTTTTCTTGGAATGTTGTTCTTCTAAATTATTTTGTCCCTTCGTTCCCTTCAATTTTTCATTTTATAGTCAGTTATGGTCTCTGCACTTTCGCGCGTACGTCCATTCTTCTTTATCTTCCTCCATATTCCCATTTAATATTTCCGATCCTTTCTTTCCCAAAACCATCTATTAATTTTCTCCTCTCTTCGATTTTATACTCTCCACTTTTTCTCCTCCTTTTTTTCTCATTTAACTTCGCCAGTTTTCTTTTCTGTCCTCGCATTAAAATTTCTATCTGATAGGATAATAAGAATCATTATATAATTATTAATTTAATTTCGAAATTAGCTAAGCATAGAAAAGTTAAGAAAGATCAAAAAACGTAATTGATTAAAATGGAAGACAAAAAATAATTTGTGAATTTTAGAATGACGCGAAAATGTCAAATATATAAGGTTAGCAAGCCTATGCCAGTCACACAGCGATTTTTATATTCGTATTCATAATCTTTCTTTGAGAAATGAGAATTTCCTGTCTTTTTTGTCTCGAGTATAGTACGAGACAAAGTCAGAAAGGAACAAGGACTTCATTTCTCAAGGAAAGATTATGAATATGGACATTAGTGTGTTGAATAACAATTTTTATAATCTCCAGCATATTCGACCATCCCCTTCTCTAAATAGGGGATCTTATAGATGCTTCTTTGCGTTAACATTATGTATTCCGTCTGTATAAATGTGTTTCTATCTGACGAATATGCGGAGCGCAGCTGAATAATAATTTTTACAATTTCCATCTTCAAATAAGCTGAATTTAAGTTTCATTTAAGTAGGGGAGAGTGTGGTAAATCGGACCGTGTTCCAAATCGGTTCTTTTTAATTTAAATGAATACGGTTAAGCAGATTTGCGTGCCATCTATAATGTAAAGTCCTTATAAGACACCGAACATGTGACAGCAATTTGACAGTTCTCTGTCATATCATTCACAGAATAGACGCGAATATATATTTTCAGTCATCGTGCAAACATTTTTTAAAAAAAGAAAATCCTTGTAAATTATTATTTAAAAGATATTATTTAAGATAATTAAAGAATGTAGAATTCAAAAATATCAAGCGTTTTGTGATCACTTTTGTATTTTATTGTAAAATTTGTCCCAAAGTTTAAAAGAACCCATGTCCAAATCGGACCTTTTTTTGGGTGTCCAAATCGGACCTTTTTTTGGATGTCCAAATCGGACCTACATATACTCGTGTATGCCATAGGAGAAAATCTTTTCACGATTTATGTTTGTTTTTTTTAGCTTTTTAATGAAAAATGGGCCGCACTTATAAACAAAAAACAGACAAAATATACATACAAGTGCTTCAGCTTGCTGTCCTAGATATAAAAAATGGAAAATCATTAAGCCGACCAGATTTGATCTAAGGGACATTAAATCAGTAAAATATCATGAGTCATCAGACTCAGATTAATTGAGTTTTTTTTATTTCAATTCTAATAATATAAACTGTCAGTAATTTCTTTTTTGAATAAAATTTGTATGCTTGATCGGTAAATTACTGGTTTTTACTCAATTCTAACAAAAATACATTAAAAAATTCTATCTAAAAATCCATAAGAATAAGAATGTCCGATTTGTACCAGGGGGTGGTCCGATTTGGAACCAGTAGTTCCAAATTGGACCGGAAGAAACGTTTTTTACATTTTCCTTTATAGTTCAACACAGATGAGAGATACGTCAAAATGGTCTTGAGCAAAAATGAAGGGAATTAAATTATCTTTCCAACGACACACACACCTTCAGTTTTATGATTGGACTTTATTTGTGTCTTATAGAGAGCAAAAACTGCAACTAGGTCCGATTTACCCCATTCTCCCCTATCATATCCTATACGTAGAAGTCAGGCAACATTGATAGTGGTTCTAGCTTGGATGGGTGACCGCTTAAAAACTTAAAAATTTTTTTTTGGATTCCCGATTAGAATGTCCACTAGATGTATTTAAGAAAGAATGAGGCGCTTATTTGCTAATCCACGGGACGTCCTGTGGAAGTTTCAGAATTATAATAGGATTAATAAATATCTCCATGATATCCCGCTCAACAATCAGGATGCACCTAGGACATCTCTGTTCTAATAAGAACTATCAATTAAAAACAGTAAAACATCGGAATAGATAGACAAAATTATTGCACAAGTTGCTAATAACACTGGGCATAAATTACATTGGGTAACAAAATTAATCTTTCTTAATTGTGTCGCAAATGTGAAAGTCATTTCTGACATATTTTTGCTCCCTGAATACGAAGACGTCTAAACTTGGTTATAACATCACAATTTTGAGAAAAAATATTTTAAAATTGTTGTCCTTGGTCTCTTCCATGCCATTTTTCTTAACATGTAATGTGATCAAATTTGGATAATAAATTCATGTTTAGCGGACAAAAGTATATCGAAAATGCCTATTTACACTCATAATATTAAAACAGATCAAATTTTTTGGCACAGAGTAGTGGATTATATAGAAAAAGAACTAACTTTAAATTACTATATCTAAAAAAAATTATAAACAAATCAAAGTGCATTTTAAAGCTAAAAGTCGATACTTTCGCGTGGCTTTGACGAAATTTAAAAAAGAAATTTCTCACCGATGTTACATCGTCATAAAAACTGTCAAAATTGTCGTTTATAATGCTAATTTTCTTAAAATTATGAACTAATTATTAAATTTGAACATCAAATTCGTGTTTAGCAAGCAAAGATACATAAGAATCACCATTCAATTGTTAAAATACCTTGTTGTCCATAATTTAATAAAACTTCCAATCGATATAAATTCCTAAACAAAAACCCTTTTTTAAAAAAGTGTTGTATATTAGCCTTCCAAAATTCCTAACAAAACTTTTTTTAAAATAAGGAATTAGNAAAAGTAATCTAAACAAAAACATGTTTTTAAATTAAACTTTTCCAAAACAAAGATTAGATCATATAATTAGCCAAGTATTTCATTAGACATAAAACACAACAGTATTTTCCTCTAAACCAACGTAAACTCTAAACTTTTCTAAAACATGTATATTAAGACGCTTCATTAGAACAATTAACAAAAGTTTAAAAATAACTTTTCTAAAACATGTATATTAAGAATATTCATTAGAACAATTAGCAAAGTGTTCGATTACTAAAAAAAACACTTGGCGTGTCCGAGTTTCTTTATATTACGTCTTATATATTTAATACGACCCGGGCACACCAAGTTTTTTTTTTAGTAAT
>QKQZ01007344.1:0-13801 GCA_003595255.1 Solenopsis fugax | reverse complement strand
ATGTGTTAAAAAATACTAAAAATAAATAAAACTAATTTGAAACTAAATACAAAAGCCAAATTAGAAGTAGTAAGCTTAAGATTATGAAAAATTTCGAAGAGTAAATGTTACACCAAATATATTCTACTATAATTAATAGAAACTTATTAATATGAAGCGAATTTAAGGTTTTTCACCTACAAAGGTAAAACAATTTTGTAGATGAAAAACCTTAACTCTCTTGCCGTTATGTTAGTACAAGATACGTTTATCATATGTATTATGTGCTTGATAAAGTTAAAAATTGATATATATTTTAAGAAAATTAAAGAACTGCTAAAATCAGTTAAATTAATTTTTCTTACTGAAAAAAATTGAAATCTCGTAGTTTATATTACGTGAACTCTATAATACTACAGTTATATACTACTGTTTGCAGATGTATAATCGGAGGTTATTGTATTTAAAAACAACTTAAGATATATGTCAACCGGATGCACTTAAGACCGAAAGATAATTTAAAAAATCGGTTTTTATTTCTTTTCGGCACGTTCCACCAAATTGAAAAATCTGGAAAAAATATCGAATATAATATGTCATATGACTTATCCACTGAATTTTTTTAGAAATGGCCAATTTTTTAGATCAAGAGAAAATGCGATTTCAAAAATTACATTTTGTTTAAAAACAGAATTTTCAGCAAAGAATGACAAAAAAAGTTAGAGCTTATGTACAACATGGATACCTTTTATAATCATGAATTTTTTTGTAAAGATTAATGTAGATTTAGCAGAGAAAAAAAAATATTAATGAAAAATCACATTTCTTGCGATATCTCGAAATTGTGGAGTCTTTTGAGATGAAACTTGGCACAAAGTTTTCTTTTATCTAGGTGAATATTTTGCCCTATATAACGATTGATTACGCGCGGGGCCCAAATTATCACTCTTCTTATTATGCTATACCCTTTAAAGACGCTACTGCTTGAAATTCAGTAAGAAACAAAGATAAAATTATTATTTNAAATTCAGTAAGGAACAAAGATAAAATTACTCTTGTGTCTATTTGTGTCATTTGCTGAAGAGCACCCATGTAAAGTATCTTTAATTGTGTAACATGCATGTAACATGTTTATATTAATTATATGTACTTATATGTATATATAAAAGCTATATGAACTATGTTCTAAATTCGAACTTTCTTAAGGATAAGACTAACAAGGAAAGATCCCGAGGTGTCCCCCTCCGATCTTGACGAGCTTTTAATATGTTATTGTACAGATAAAATAAAGGACACGTATTTTTTTATACGTGCCCGTTTTCACTTTTAGGGGGTGAAACACCCTTCTGTTTTTTTCTTTCGAAGCATATATTGTCAAAACTATAAGAGATAGAGAAAAATGTTTTAATTAAAAGTTGAATGGCTTGAAGAGTACTTTATAACAGTGATAAAAAAAATTTTTTTTTTTGGTTATGGAGTGGTTTTTAATTATATTTGGAAAATGGGAATGTCGGAACATAACTTTGTCATACCGTTGAATTCGTAATAAAATAAGCTTTATTTTGCGTATAAAAAGAAATAAAAATTTTGAAAAAATAGGTAAGTGGTGGGGGAAAGTATTAAAAAAAAATTTTTTTTTTAATTTTTTTTATCACTGTTATAAAGTACTCTTCAAGCCATTCAACTTTTAATTAAAACATTTTTCTCTATCTCTTATAGTTTTGACGATATATGCTTCGAAAGAAAAAAACAGATTTTTTTCAAAGGGTGTTTCACCCCCTAAAAGTGAAAACGGGCACGTATAAAAAAATACGTGTCCCTTATTTTTATCTGTACAATAACATATTAAAAGCTCGTCAAGATCGGAGGGGGACACCTCGGAATCTTTCCTTGTAAGTATAGAACTTAGGTCCAAAGGCATTTTGAGTAACATCAATATCAAAAGGATTGTTATTAAAAAAATATTAGTTTACATATTATACAATTTTATTTAGATTTACCCAATCACATTAAAGCTGCATTTGGAAACATCAGATGAGTATCCTCATGTATATCATTTTATTCTTATTGTTTACTGATTGTTAAATAAAAATAAAATGATACGTAACGTCACTCGGTGATGTTTTCAAGTATAATCTAAATTGACAAATGAGTTTCAAATATGTAAAGTAACTATAAAAATAACTATTAATTTAGTTATTAGTTACACAAATAATGTAACTAAATTAAGTTATAGTTACAGATGGAAAAAAAATAACGAAGTTAAGTTAGAGTTACCAAAAAAAGGTAACTTTAACTGTAACTTCGTTACAAGTACCGAGTTACTTCCCATCCCTGGTTATTATTATTACATATTGAAAACTCGTGCGGTTATAACGAATCGATCCTGTATGCCATGGAAAGGAACTATTGAGAACTATTCAGATATCTATTGTTACTATTCAATTCACACGAGTATGCATATGAATATTTCTTAGTAGATTGCCCGTTTTCAATACTGGTTTTTTAGTCGATGAATGACAACACGTTAATACGTTCCTCTTTTACTCGCAAGAAAAGAATCACATAGGATATCCGCGGATTTCGCCAAGCTTCGAATATATTTTATTACCCTCTAATTCATGAATAAGTGGCACGATGTAATATTTGCGAGAAATTTGCATCAAGAATTTTTAGTGTGACAACTTTTTGGTATCTTTTGTCTTCTTATTATGTAATAATAATTATTATCTTTACTGAATTATACAGTTTCAAAATGCACAATGTAAGTGCTTGTGAGTGTTAAACGAGTATTTTGTACTCGTAGCTAAATATAAGTTTTTACGTGTCTTTACATACAGTACGTTTTTATCACGTTTTTACTTAAAAAATATTCATAAATATGTTTAATATTCATAAATATTATTACTTGGATATACTCATATGTACATTTTAACCATTCATTTTTGCGGAAAAGTTCCTGTTTGTGACTTAAAAACGGGATCATACTCATTGAGCCAAATGCACATTTTCACTACTCAAACTATTAAACCGTTCTCATGGACTAAAAACGGTGAAATATTTTTGTAAAGGTACTATTCAATTTATTATAGAAATAGAAGTTCCAATAAACAACACGTATTTACAGGTTCGTATAACACTTGGGATAATAGGACCAGTACTGATAGTAGAGAAAAGAAAACTGATATGTGACAGTTGCATAAACAGAATAAAAGAAAGTATAAAGAATCAGTAAACGACTTTTATATATTTATGCAAAAATATCCGCATGTAGAGTTTGTAGATGTTACACAAAATCTCTATACAAATTTCTCTTGGAATAAGCGAATTTAAAAGTTTTAGCGAAAATGATAAAAAATTCGTACATTGAGTACATTAAATTTTTACTATTATCGAAAGTAAATCATCTTACATCGTACTTAACTGACATAAGTATAATAGAATAGCGCTAGAGTTATCCTTGGAGATGCACAACAAAAACATACCCTAACAGCACACTTCATCTCAGGGACGTCCCCGGGCGTTTCCGAGCATCCCAAGGACATCCCATGGACGTCCCCAGGAGATCTGTGCTGTTAGGGATACATTATCGGGTATATCAAGAGATAATTTCAACAAGTTTGATAACGCTTTAAACTTATTATTTCCATTAGAATTCCCATAACAATGATAAAAAAGCTCTCAAATCTAATACAGAGAGGATTTGAAATTCATCTCATGAGAGGATTTGAAATTCATCTCTAGCTGTAATATCATAGAAATCGATGAATTTTGAAAATTTTATAATACTTAATTCCAAGTGCTATATATCTGGGAAACTTACAATTAGTGGAATAATCATACACCTCAAAACAGGTCTAAAGTCCAGATCTTAGGACTAAACTTACCTTTATCATCACGATTGATTCATTCACATAAAAAACTTGAACCTTCGGGATTGCCAAGAGTTAGTGTTTGGGATTGATGATAACTAAAGGCGATGATTTATTGTAACGATTTAACAGAAATACATTTTCTTAAGCTACAGAATGCTCGCTCGCAAGAATCGAAGGATCGATCTCTATCAAATATCTCAACGCATCAATACGCTTCTTAACGACTCGATATATCGCAACTCTAACATCTCAGCCGCTTTGAAATGTAAATTTCAAACTAAACAGCGTAATGAATAAACAAAAAAAATTAATGTGTTAAGTTATGTAAGTATATGAGTATAATCACTGCCTTAGATAATACTAAACTGATTTAAAGTAATAAACTTATTTAAAATAATAAAAGAAAGAATAAACGCCCAACAAAAGAAAATAAATTGAAATAAATTATAGAAATTAATTCATTTTGGTATTTTCAAATTCGCACTTTAGATTTTTCGAATCCAAAAATAATCACCCAAAAAAAATGTTCTACTTATAAGTGGGGAATTCCTCTTAACATTTTCTCTAAGCAAGAAAGTCTTATGTGAAGCATATTCCTCTATAAAACGTAATTATCTATGAAAAAGTGGACATATGAATTATGATCAAAAGTAAATTCCTCTATAGGAAATTTTACTATAATAACTGAAATAGTCTCTTGAACACAGATTTCAATAGTATTGAAATCTGTGCTCTTGAAATAAGAGGATATGCAAGATATTCGCTGCACGCTCATTTGTTACAAGAAGATTGTCATTTATTGGTTCGCGATGTGCACGTCACCACGACCAGACCAGCAAGGATAGCTAAAAAATAACAATTAGAAATAAGACCGGAACGTAAAAAAAACATTATTGACATAAAAAACATGTTGCAAAAATCAATTTTGCAACTAATTTGTATATAACTATTGTAACAACTATAACAATTAAGAGAGCGTCATACTCGTATATGTTTCTTTAGTAATTTTTTCCATAGAATCGATTGACGCAATCAGTTTTCTTTTACAGTCAATTTTTAATAATTTGTTTATAACAATTAGTTGCAAAATTGATTTTTGCAATATGATTTTTACGTGAATAATTTTTTTTCATGCTCCGGTACTATTTCCAATTGTTATTTTTTTACTATCTTTACTAATCTGGCTATGGGCAGGAACAGGTTTTAATTATTTATATAGTTTATATAGTTTATTTTTAAAAATATCTAAGACTAAATAATCAAAGGGCTAGTTATAGTGTTCGCGCGGTACTCAAGTTTCTTCCTGTTCAAATCAGCTTTACTTCAAATATAACTTTTTATTAACGATAGGGGAGAGTGGGGTAAATGGGACCTAGTTGCAGTTTTTGCTCTCTATAAGACACAAATAAAGTCCGATCATAAAACTGAAGGTGTCGTTGGAAAGATAATTTAATTCCCTTCATTTTTGCTTAAGACCATTTTGACATATCTCTCATCTGTGTTGAACTAAAAAAAAAGGTAAAAACGTTTTTTCCGGTCCGATTTGGAACCAGTAGTTCCAAATCGGACCAGTGAATACAGATATTCACTGTTTCGCAAACAAGATTCTTGATTCATTAATCACAATTACGAATTATTTTACAACTTTGAAAAACGCATTGGCGCAGACGGGATTCGAACCTACGATCCTCGTAACAATAACCTAACACGCTAACACTGAAGCTAAACGTACATTTGTGATAGGGGAGAGTGGAGTAAATCGGACCGTGTTCCGATGAGCTTTATAAAAATAAGATGTGTTAAAAAATTGAAAAAAAAAATTTTTTTTAAGAGGAAATTCTTCTAGCATTAAAAGGATTGTAATCTTAAATCTAGTCTCTCATGCTTATTCGATATTGCTCTACGTTTTAGAGTATCTTCTCGAGGCCGTATATAAGAGGTAAATCCTACAGAATCAAGATGCTACTACTATAAAGTAGAATTTTTTTTTCCATTGGAGATATTCGACCGTTAATGTAATACATACAAATTGAAATAAGAACGCCTTCTACGGTCAAGCTGGATCTTAGTGCTTTTTATAAATTTTACTTGTGTCTTTTATATACCTTTTTTCAAATTCAACCGACTACGCGCCGAATTACTTTTCCGGTCATAACGCAGCTATAAGTTGAACATGAATAGATAATATCACATTTATTAAATTATAAATAATTTAATAATTAGCGATGCTAACTTGCATCTTGATGTTAGACCCCTTATCACCCCTGAAAAAACTGTAAAGAATTTAAAAAATACATTTGAATTTGATAAAAGGTATATAAAAATCACACAAGTAAAATTTATAAAAAGCTCTAAGATACAGCTTGACCGTAGAAGGCGTTCTTATTTCAAATTGTATGTATTACATTAACGGTCGAATATCTCCAATTTTAAATCACGCGCCTGAAACATGTGTTCTCACTCATATACGATTATTGCGAGAAATATCACCGAAGCCTCAATGGTCGAAGTGGTAAGATGCCCAGACCGGAGATTCGGGAGGTTCCAGGTTCGAACCCTGGCTGAGGTGATATTTTTCGCAATAAATTCTTTACAGTTTTTTCAGGGAGGATAAGGGGTCTAACATTAAGATGCAAGTTAGCATCACTAATTATTAAATTATTTCTAATTTAATAAATGTGATATTACCTGTTCATATTCAACTTATAGCGTTATGACTGGAAAAGTAATTCGGCGCGTAGTCGGTTGAATTTGAAAAAAGGTATATAAAAATCACACAGTAAAAAATCACAAGTAAAATTTATAAAAAGCACTAAGATCCAGCTTAACCATAGAAGGCGTTCTTATTTCAATTTGTATGTATTACATTAACGGTCGAATATCTCCAATTTTAAATCACGCGCCTGAAACATGTGTTCTCACTCATATACGATTATTGCGAGAAATATCACCGAAGCCTCAATGGTCGAAGTGGTAAGATGCCCAGACCGGAGATTCGGGAGGTTCCAGGTTCGAACCCTGGCTGAGGTGATATTTTTCGCAATAAATTCTTTACAGTTTTTTCAGGGAGGATAAGGGGTCTAACATTAAGATGCAAGTTAGCATCACTAATTATTAAATTATTTCTAATTTAATAAATGTGATATTACCTGTTCATATTCAACTTATAGCGTTATGACTGGAAAAGTAATTCGGCGCGTAGTCGGTTGAATTTGAAAAAAGGTATATAAAAATCACACAGTAAAAAATCACAAGTAAAATTTATAAAAAGCACTAAGATCCATCTTGACCGTTGAAGGCGTTCTTATTTCAATTTTTTTTTCAATTTTTGATATAATGTGGACATAAATCCATCTGAATTCGAAATAATGAATAACTCATTTCGTATTTCAATTTATTTGAATCCAAAAATAATATAATGAGGACATGAATCCATCAGAATTCAAATTGATGAACAGCGCATTTCGTATTTTAATCCATGGCAAAGATACTCGAAAACTCTAAAACGCGAATGCAGATAAATTAAAATAAATTACAATTCATTTGAATTTATTTTCGTTAGCTGGGCATTTATCTTTCCTAATTCGACTTTTAGAAATTAAATTTTCGTAAATATAACATACTATAAAGAAAACAAAAAAGAAAAAACGCTCAGTACTTAATATTCACAAGGTAAAGCACAAAGTCTTTTAACACTTCTTCGGAACTGTCTTTGCAACGTTTAGACGTCTCGAACATTGCCGTCCGCCTCTGGATAAATCTTCAAAATTCGACCCAAGGCCCACTGTAGAAGAGCTTGGTTTTTATTTGCCAACAATACTATTAAACCAATCTTTAAGTTTTCCGCCTCCGTGATTCACTTAATTCGACTCTGAAGATGATGAAGGTACTCTTTCTACCATCTCTGTTATAAAAATGCTGTTTCAGCTTTAAAATATGTTGCCATCTCTATATCAAGTGATTGTCTGGAATCTCAAGGTAATTTTTCGAAACAGACTGAAGGTAAGGCTCCAATTAGGAAATAAAGGAGTGAGAAGGAAAATTTCATTAGGATCTAAAAGGACTAGCATAAGATGTCTAGAATTTAAACTGATTCAACCACTTCATAAGACCAACGTTATCTAGGAAGGGTCTGAGATTAATTAAAGTGCTCCAATTGTCGATCATTTCTCCTGCACATAAATTTGCCATCTTCTTCGGAAAGGCTTCTTCTTGCATCCAATTAATAATTTTGTTCAAAGTTTTGTCGAATTCTTCTACTGGTCTCTTTTTCCGAGATTTCTTGCTACTTGTGAAACGAAAACAGTAGAGCGATGACTCTTTGTAACTTCAAAATCAATGAGAATCTTCTTATAAGGTTAATCTGTTGAGTGTTCGAATCTTTGATTTCAGATTGCTTAAATGCTACTGTCGTGATTAAAGTTTTCTGTAATCTCTGTTGGAACTGACACGTTCTGGCCAACTGCCACTGAGGCCCGGCCGTTCCATCATAGTGACAAGAGTCTTTCCGATGATTCCTCGCGATAGATCGTCTGCGAGATTTTCTTTCGAGGGTACGTATCGCCAACACGATTTGTCTGTCAATTCTTGTATCTCGGTCACTCTATTTGAAAGTTTGAAGGTTGCACATTGATGTCTTGATCCAATACAATGTTATTGTCGAGTATTGTACTCCAAAAATGAATAGATTCGATTTTAATTTCTGGAGCTCGTTTAATGACAGAGATGAATCTTGATAATAATAAGGCTGCGCTGAGTTCTAATCTTGGTAACGTTAATTCATTGTCATTACTATTAGGTTTTGTAAAAGATAAGATAGAATTTTTTATATGTAATAAGTTTGGAACATATAAATCATATCCAAATTACTCGAGTCGAAGTGTTTAAAATGTGAGAACCTTGATTACTCACCAGAAATATAAAAATTTAATTTTACCTGCGCTTGACTTATTACAGTCTCTCAATTGCAGAGATAAAAAATTCCAAAATTAAAGAAAGTTGAAATACTGATATTACTCTGAATTTATAAATTGAACATCTTAATGATTATTACAAAGTACTTATTTTCAGAATTTTTCAATTTCCCAGACATCACAATAAATTCGCAAAGTATTCTTTAAGTTTTCTATTTCTTAAATTATAATTTGTTAGGAATTTATAAAAGAACACAATAAGAATACTTTATGAAGTTACATACACCACGGTTTAGAATCCTTAAGAACTTCTTAGAGTATTTATATAAAGAGAATTACGTCCATATCCACAAACGTATACGAATTTAAGAAGGATAGTACTTAAAATAAAAAGAGAACTACAAAATATCCAGCAAACATCAACTAACAGAAACGTTACACCAATATTATAATTTCTTTATAATATAATTTTACTTAACAGTGTAAGTGCATTATAATACACAAAACATAATACACATAATACACATTGGTTGAGAAAAATAAAAAGATATCACATGACAATTATGACCGGTCGCGGCAAACTCGCAATCATCTCTTTCATCTTGTTGACGAAATCTTACTTTGATTTGAGCTACGCCAATTCCATCAGATGCTTGAAGTAAATGATCGGAAAGAAGGATTATGGTAGACCAGCTCCCTCACATAGAACTTCAGTACTCCGGTGACATTGCTGATGTCTGAGATGTCAGTGATATTCACAGGTGAATCCTCACCACGCTCGAGTCACTCGTGGAAATTGCTAATCTCATATGAGCCAGACACGTGGAAGATACTCCGATGGGTAAGCCGTACTATAGAATGATCACGCGAATGCAGCTCTTTACATGATTGTACGAGAGTCCAGATATTCGAGTTCCTCTCAAAGTATTTAAAGTACTAAATCGCAAAGTATTCATTATAATGAACTTCTGAAGAATACTTCAAGACGAACTGATTCTGGTTAATTCTTCAAAAATTCTTCAGATATTCTTTTTTTTAAATTCTGTATGCATTCTTTAAAATAAATTCTCTATGAACTCTTTCATTCATTTTTATGCTGTCTAGGTTGAATATCGTGTTTCAAAGCACATTCAAATTTTTCATAGTCTATCTCATTTACAGACAGATTGTATTCGTAACCAAGTAACGGATTATAGATAAGAAATTTATTAATTTTAACTTTATTATTTGATTTTTTATAATTTCCGAAACTATATAGTATCAACTGATAGAATGATGTCTTTGAGATCTCTTTGCGTTGATAGTGAAGTGACTTATGCTTTGAAACTTTAATGTCGCAAATTACATCATTGTCAAGTATTATATCTGCATCACCATTAAAATAATCACTATCAACTATAGGATTCAATTCATAATGTTCAAAAGGTAGACTGTTAGTATAACTTATTATGTCTAACATATTCTCTCTATTCACACCAAAATTATAATTTGGAAAAGATTCTCTAAAATATGCGGCATTACAATAAGAAACTGTCTGTATATCATTTATATGATCTATAGCACTTAAATTATAATTCTTAAAAACATCGTAACATTTCTCTATATCCTTGGGTTTATTATAGGGTATCCCATTAGGATATAGAGTATCGCTTTCATTTATAATCCATTCAGCTCTATGATCTATTATATCAATCTTCTTATAATAAGATATATGTTTTCTTATAAAATAATCTACAAAAGATCCATTAATTGTATATAAACGATTTTTAATTATATGTTTAGTATACTCATATTCCTTATGGACCTTATTAGTCACAACACTAGAATCTTTAGTTAGATTATCTAAATAAACTGTAGTGTTTGGAAAACTATCTAAATTCCTAGTAATTGTTGTTACATTTGGTACCTCCATTTATAAATATTAATTTTAATTATAAAAATCTTAATTAAGTGCTAAAAATGCATTAACATTCTTTCTTCCTTTTGGAATTACTAAATATTTTACTAATACTCTTATCTAAAACCTTATTTATGTTATTATAAAAGACTTTCTCCAAGTGTATTTATTTATATTTTCACAACATTCATGAATTTTTTCGAAGCGAAATTTCGATCGTTTTTACACAGCTGCTGTGATCTTCGACCCAAAAGCTTGGAAAAAAATTGTTCTACCGTTTGATGGATTGCGTCATTTCTTCTTATCTGAAACAAAAAACCAAAGTGTTTCATAGCCCGGTATTCATAGTCGATTCTTATTTCGAGACCGTCTTAAGTAATGTCTTAAAATACAGCTGTGTGATTGGTTGATGATATCTTAAAACAATACTTCAGACGGTCTTAAATGTAAGATTCGATTATAAATACCGGTCTCAATCAGTATAATTGTGCTTATGATCGGAACCACAAAACAAAAACGTAAAGATTGTAAAAATAGTGGCACTTTGAACATAAAATCTGTAATTTTTACGTTATTATTTTTGTCCTTTAAATGTAGTAAACTTAGTTTCCGCGGATTTTTTACTTAAAAAACTCATTTATCTCGATATCAAAAGCAAAAAATACACAAATTAAAGTATTTGCCCTCGCTAGCAATTCTTGGAGCGTTTGAGCTTTCGTTCAATAATGCTTGCAATTCGGTGCCTTCAAATTTTTCGGTTGTTTATCATTTACATCATAATCACCACTCTTAAATCGCTCAAACCATTCTTGGCATGTTCTTTCCGATGGAGGACAATTGCCATAAGCTTCGACAAGCAATTTATGAGCTGCAGCTGCGATTTTTTTCAAATCAAAGTAATGGAGCAGCACATCCCAGACAGCACAGGATATCCTGTGGACGTCAATAGGACATACGGACGTTCTATGGACGTCCCTGGGATATTTGTGCTGTCTGGGATATTAAAAAAACAACTTATCATGTTCCATGTTTAATCAAAAGAAAAAAATGGCATTGTTCGTTTAAATGAATCTTTTCGCACTGAATTTTATTGACAAATGTCTAACCTCTAAAATGCAGCCAGTTTCAGATGTCAAAGTAAATTACAACTAGTGTCATCTAAATGTGAGCTGCGGAAACTAAGTTTACTACCTAATAAAAAATCGAAAAAAAAATTTTTGTTAAAATATATATCATTAAAAAATTATTAACAAAAAGTTGACAAATTAAATTTAAACAAACAATATGTAATTAACTCCGGACTTTCGAAGTTTAAACAATAAAAAATAGAAAAGTAGGGCTAGTGAGAGTATAGCGCGGGTATAGAAGCGCAATCACAATTATTAATATTGTTATAAAAGTTTATTCATTTTAAATAACATATGCGAACGTTTCGACTCACTTACTTTTCAAAAAAATATCTAGGAGTCCGTTGGTGACTCAACCGTTTCTTGCTTTGTGGACTGATGACTGATAAACATTTTTTCAAGATTTTATTATCGAATACACTGAGGATGACTCCAAAGTGAGTCGAAACGTTCGCATATGTCATTTAAAATGAATAAACTTTTATAATAATATTAATAATTGTTACAATAAAATAATAAGTATAGCTTCTCAGATTTAAATCAAAATAATAATAGTAAAGGGCTATGGGAGCAAGCCGTAATTTTTCGTTTAGAATATTAAATGTTTTCGTGTTGAAACACTGTTTATACTAGCACGACGACCCGGCTTGCTCCTATAGCCCTTTTACTATTATTAATAATTGTGATTGCGCTTCTATACCCGCGCTGTACTCTCATTAGACCTATTTTTCTATTTTCTATTGTTTAAATTAAATGTACTTCTTAGCGAAAGGTCCACCTGGAGAATTCCCGCCCTTTGTTACGATTGACCATGTTGATATTGACTACGTTCTTAGTCCAAAATGACAATGTGGGCAATTAGAACAAAGGCAAAATAGACAGCAGTTGTCTGCTTTACAATAAAATCTTGTGTAGAGGTCTTTTCTAATTTTTACAAAGTTTTCATTTTTAAAAAGTTATATACCCTACTTAATAAATTCGTCGTAATTAAAGCAAGAAACTCATAGAATTTTGTTTTCGCTACTTCAATGTTATTTGTACAACAATCTATCTTGTACTGGCTCATGCCATGCTGAGGCAATAGATTTCAGTAAAAAAGATAAACATAACTTACTATTAACAAATAATGTAATAATCCAGCAAACGGAAATAGATTCAAAATATTTAAAATGGATAGAAATTGATTCAAAAAATCAAGAATTTGAATTCGAGAATAACCACACGAATCTATTTCTATCCAATTAAAGTTTAAGAATTCTTTGAAATCATTCTAATCCTTGAAGTGCGATTGAAATTATGAGATTTCTATTTTTTTCAATCCAAAAAGTTATGTGGGCTATATAATCCATTTTAATCCATGAAACGAGATTAAAATAAAGTGATTTTTATTATTTCAATTTAAAAGAAGTTTTCGCAAGTCATCCAATCCATTTTAATCCATGATGTAAGATTGAAATGACTTAATTGCTATATTTTAATCCAAAATGTTCAAATAAATTAAAATGGATTACAAATTTTCAATCCATTTTCGTTTACTGGGAAGAAAGCGTATAGTCTGTATAATCTATATAGAGCTTACGGAGCGAAACAAAGTCTATAATTCGCGTGAAAGTTCGGAAAACTATGTGGAATAGTATAATTAAAGACCTCGTTTTGCTCTGTAAGCAAGGCAATATTCCAATCGGGGTTCCTTTTTTGCGCATACGCATTGATATGGCAGAAAAAGCAGTAGTGAAATGCGCGCGCGCTGATGGGCGCAAGTCTTCACTGAATTGCAGCACTGAATTTCCAAAGAATTTGCAGTATTATTTTAGTTTTAAATATTTTGTTAATTAGATTATATTATTAATATTTTTAATTAATGTTCATGCATCTTATTTATAATATATTGCATTTATTCGTTAAATATAATATATAAAGTTACATTGTCTGCAATTTATGAAATATTAGAGGAAAAGAGGGTAATATGGCACCCATTTTCATTTTATTGAATAACTTTGTTTATAATTA
>QKQZ01007342.1:0-26731 GCA_003595255.1 Solenopsis fugax | reverse complement strand
TGATTGACCTATTTACACTTAATTTTGCGTTTGCACAATTAGAGCTTGAATTGTACTTATAATTTATTAGGTTAAAAACATACTGATTATTTTACTTAAATTTAATAATTGCTAATAAATATATTCCAATTATAAGTACATAAAGAAATAGAAAAAATATATATGAAAAAGATTTTGATAGTATTTTGAAACTTATTTCTGATAAAACCCATAGATCAATATCTAGATTTATTTGACAGTTTTATTTGCATTGCATTCTCGCTCGGTGGTTTCTAACGAAAGGGTCGAAAAAAGACGCCTGGATCGTTGTGAAAATAATTGCACGGTGTTCGGCGATGGTAACCCTTCCCTTTACTTTTCTTTATCTTAATGAAACTCCATAAATAAAGAGCCTAATGTCACGAAAACAGCCGCCTGGGGGAGAAAAAAACCGCGCTACGATGAATCGTCGGGAATCGAGAAAAACGATGTTAAATCATTAATCTTCTGGCAGATTTATTGATATTGGCATTAAAGCGTTAAGAGACCTTTGCATAGATTTAATTAAAACAAATTGTTATAGATTTATTAATATTTTAAATAAACTATTAGTATTTTAAAATTAAAAATGTGAATTGTAACAAGTGATGTAATTCACGTGACAATGTAATATAGATTAAAATTCTAATCTTTTATTGCATTTCGAAAAACTGCTTTAGAAAAGCAGTTTTTTAAAATGCTACACGGGTAACTGATGCTTTACAAAGAGTGAAATATTGACTTTGCTAGAGTAAATATTTAAAAAATAGGTTGAGTACTCTTGCTGGAACAACAACGATAAGGACGTATTGTGATGTAAAATATTTTTTTCAAACGAATCCGGGACACTTTGCTATCGAGGTTTACGGGAAGGTTTATCCCCCGAGGCGAATACGTTTTGACGAGGCGGGAGCTTTAGAAAAAGGGTTGATGTGCAATAAAGGGGAGATGCTTACATCTGTAAAAAAAAAGAAAACGCCAATAATTCATTGACAACAATCTCATTGGAGGGGGTTAATGGGCGCCGTTTTCTCAGAGGAGGCGGCTCCCGCGCGTTTCCGCTTGATTAAGAATTAGGCTTAAAAAATAATTATTTTTAATTTGTGACCACGATAAGGGCTTTATTGTTCTGTCCTGTATATGGCCCGCTGCGGGGGGCGATAAGAGCGAGCGCGGCATTGATCTTCGTGTTTCGCGTTAATCCCATTAGTTCCGTTAATATTCCCATTCTTAATACTTCATAATTACGTTCAAAGTTGTGTTTACAATGTTCCATGGCAGGAGAGAGATACTTTTATCTTAATATTTTGTTATAGAGTTTACCTATGCGTATAGTTCTTAGAAATACAATAACTCATTTTTATTAATTATTATTAGCATGACAC
Organism: Solenopsis fugax; assembly: GCA_003595255.1. Taxonomy (NCBI): domain Eukaryota; kingdom Metazoa; phylum Arthropoda; class Insecta; order Hymenoptera; family Formicidae; genus Solenopsis; species Solenopsis fugax. The sequence goes on along the minus strand of QKQZ01007342.1, from coordinate 25,328 downwards.
TTTTACTATTTAGCCAGTGCTGCTGGTATTCTTGTAAGTGATCGATATGTGATAAAACTAAAATATGCACATAATATTAATGCATAATATGCTTGAAGATACTAAATTAATCAATTACATATGCAATAATAGCACTTATAAAAACATTAATTATTATTTAATATTTTTCTATGAGAAGCAAGTTATATATACATACTTTTTTTAGTCTCTCGTACCTATTAAAAGTACTGCGTAAACAAAGATAAAGGTGGTGCAAAAACGACGTCGGGCATCGAGAGACGAAAGGGATAAGCAAGTTAATGAGAGACAGAGGTGCGCGATGGTAAAGGCAGAATGAAAGCTGGACGTCGAGCCCTTCTCGGTGGCACGGTTAATATTACGGAAGAGCCCTTTGGCAGCCTAGACGGCGACACCCCTCGACAATGTACTCCATGACGGGACGTGGGTCCCCATTAATTTTTTTAAGCATTATAAATATTTAAGCGAGCCATTTCTCATAGGCAAAGCGAAACGGTCTTCTTCAACGAATTCTTTTTTTTTATTCGGACCGTCGACGAAATTCACGATACCCTCTTCGGCTGCGATTTTAAATTGTTAACGATAACAATATGGGGATTTATGACTCGTATTGTGATTACGTGTAATTTTACAACAAAAGTTATTCGTATTATTGACATGAGATGATGAAGTTACATGTGAACTGTATTATGAAATATAAAAAGAATAATTCAACTGTGTTAAAAAAAAGCGAGAGATATATAATAATTATTACTACTTATTTTTTATAAAAAAATGTTTAAGTAAATTAGAAATTACAATAAAAATGTAATGAAGATATTTCTGATTTTAATGAAATCAATTTTTGTACATAAAGGATTAATATCGTGTAACACAGAATATAACGTACGTACTATAAAAAAACACAAGATAGTAGTATATTTGATTGCGATAGATAATATTAATAACAGGAATATGTATTTATATACCGTTGAATGAGTCTGCCTTGATTCTTCGTAATTGCACACGACGTGTCGACAAGTTGCAGTCGCGAGGCGACCGTTACCTTTCGGTGACACAGTTCACGATGAACAAACTGTCGACGCGTTGAAGCGCGTGCGGAAACTTGCTCCTTAGATAAATGGGCGAGAAGAGAAGAGGAGGACAGAGGGTGGAGCGCAACCGCACGACCAAAGAAAGGCGGCGTTCGCGCCGCTACGTGCGCGCGAGCGAACGCGCTATCGCGCTATTGAAACGACAAGTGAAATATACGAAATAAATCTTGCAAGACCCTATTCAGCGGAGACAATACGGCGTCCAGTCTATGGACGCTGTCGAGGGTAGGCGCACCGTATTGTGCAACGTCGGGGAGGTAGACGAACGTGAACTCACGGACCGACTCTCGCTCTCACCCCCTTTGCCTTGCACTTCGCCTTTCCTTCTCTGCCTCCTCTTTCCGAGCAAGCTGGAACACCCAGCCTTTTGCCCTGACCACCCCAAACCTCGTCCCCTCGTCCACCCTCTCATGCCCTCTTTGCTCTCACCCGATAGCTCTCTTGGCCCCACCGAAACACCCTACATCTATCTTTGTCTCTCTCTCTCTCTCTCTGTTCGTCTGTTTCGCGACGTCCATCTTCCGTTCTCTCCTTCTCTCCTTGGCAGCTTCCGTCTGTTTCGCTTCGATCCACGAAACGGCAAGTCGCGAGTCGGTGTCGTTGGGTAAATACCGGTGGCGTGTGGGCGATCTTTGGACGGGGTGGTCGTAAAGAATGGTCGTATTCAGAGTCCGGCAGCACTTCTGTTCTACCCTTCCCAATCCACCCCCTCACGTCCAGTGCCACCCGTCCTGCAACCTACCTACCTACCTACCTACCCTGTTCGTCGGTGCGGCCGAAGCGACACCACAGTGCAAAGTTTCTGAAGCGAGACAAGCCGCAATATAATGCCACCCTTGGTACATGGTCGCACCTCACCCTCCGTCCAATAGCGATCCTAGATACACCCTTTCTTCGGCCGAGTGCCCAGCTGATATTCTCTACCGTATCATTGGTTACGATCACTGATGTCTTTAAAGACGTTAAATTGTTATGAACAATATAAAATTGAAATGTAAAATGTGAAATGTATTATTTCTGGTCCTTGTGGTAAGTTATTGAGTCAATGTAAAGTGAATTGGAGGAAGATGCCATACTTAAGCCTTTTTTTCTGAAACATTATCATGTTATAAAATTAAGCTACGAAAAATTAATGTAATATTTTCAAGACATTTATTTATACATACAAATAAAATAATTAAAGTTGCGAAATATTTCAGATTTTTAGGAAAACAATTAGTTAAGCCCTGCAAACTTGACATCTTCCCCAATATAAGTAGAAAAGATGCCTGAAGCATTTAAATAATATGACATAATACAAACTTGCTTGTTTGCTTATCTACAATAGACAATCAGTTAAATTACAAGAATAAAATAAATGAGTAATAAAAAATAAATAGATAATTTGAAAAATATCTTCTTATACTTTTATTCATATTTTTGTAAAATTAAACTAGGAATGGGAAATGACGGTATTACCGTCACCGTTTCTCTTTTTTTTTTGTATTCAACCATTGAATACATTTAATTGGAAAGTGCCTTAGTATTTACTGTAACAAAAATTTACCAATTTGGATTTTACGCTTACTCTAAGAGCATATACTATTTTATATTATTTAGTAATTTTAATAATTTAACAATATATACTGATGAATTAAATTTTACTTTTTTGTGACTAAATTTGCATTTTATGTTTTCATACATTTTTGAACGTACGCATTATATTTTAATAGGCAACATTCGGGAGGGTGTTGAAAATCGGAAACGTGAAATTGTACAGCTGATGATTCTTACGTTTCCGACGTCGCGTCGCCGAATGTCGCCGTGAATCTGCAAGTGTCATCGGCGCTGCGACCTTACCGTCGTCGTTTCGTGGACGATCTCATGCGTTCGATAACGCCGCGACTCGACGGACTCCGGCGCGATGGTTAATATTGATTTACGCGTAAGGCTCGCCGGCCTAATCCGGCCGGGCCATAAACAGATCAAGTCCAGACTAAATCCGGCGCAAATTGTTACTAATTCGCATCTTAATAATGACCACGTCAGAGGCGTCACCGTATCTCAGAACGTGGCAAATTAGCCGCGATGACAAATGACAGTCGGCCGTGCACGTGCGCCCGCGGGCAACCCTCTCCAGGCTCGTCGTCATCGTAGTGGTCATACGTGCCGGTCAGGGTTAGTCGTTGCGCGAGTGCACGTGTGGATGATGCCCGCGTATACACGTGCACGCGATACCGACTGCGTGTGGGTGGCGGTTGGGTTACATACGAATCCGCTGGACATACCGCAACCGAGCCAGAGCGCGATACGGCTGCCTATTCAACATGTGCAACCGTCAACGTGCACAGATACAATCAATCAAATCAATTAATGATTCGATTGTCCGATCGCGCCGCGACACGTGCGCCTCATCCTGAGTTATAGCGAGCGACGCGATAGTTCTCTATCCAGAGGATCCCCTGCGGTTTGAAGAGATTGAGAGATTGTTACGCTTTTTATTTTCTTTCAACTATTTTATAAGGATGACTAATCAATGTAAATAACAAAGGCATTTTGCGTTAAATAATCGACATATTTCAGTTTATGGAATCAATCTTATTTTTTGCAAAAACAATGCGTAAAATGATATAATTAATGATAGACACAATAATGATGCAAATGCTATCATGAATTGATGAAAATTTTAAAATAATTGTTCTAAGATAATACATCATAACACAGCAGTTTTATCGAAATAAAGTTTTTAAATAATATTTGTCAAAAATTAGACAAATCTAAGTTTGAGGTGTAAATATTTTACAACTATATTATTTGATTCTTTATTAAAAAACCTAAACTAAAATCGTTCGATTCTTTGTTTAAAATGTTACTATGCTGAATGTAATATTTCATGCTGCAATAGTTGTACATCATAATTTGAATAAGTATGCATTTTTGTAAACGTTTATATGGATTTATTATATTACTAAATGTTTTATACATAATACAGCTAAAACATTTTTTTAATTATTAAACAATTTTTTTCTAAATTTAATTTTACAAATATATAATTAAGATGATGATTCGCCATATTGTCATTGTTTTGCTGGAATACTATTTCGAAATGAATTTTGCAAACAGTGATCATTAAAAGATCAACTTCTACATCTATTTTTATAAATATATCTACATAATTGCAAATTATAATTTTATGCAATATTTTGTCATATAATTTAATGTTTTCCTATTGGGGGATGAAAATATTTCTAGCAGTATTCGTATAAAAAGCGATTATAATTTTATAATATAGATTTCTTATCACAAAATGGAACACTATTCTTAGGGAAAGGTGAAAGCATGTGCTATGAGCCTATAATCGGTCGAATAAACAAACCCCCGTTTGGAAGAGGCGTTCGCGTATATTAAAAATGGATCTGATGTCGTTGTTCGATAGCCGGGATGAATCGAAGCACAAATCGGATTTGGCTTGGGGTCGGGAGAGCTTTTAATAAAAACCTCGTGCCACAAGCGGGAAATCCGATAGAGCCGAAGTACGCGCAAATATTTTCTCTTCCTCTCTTCTCGGGGCCGGAACGCGCGCCGAGAGCACCGTCGACACATCAAATCGAGTGTGTATCGGTGCTGTGCAGCGTGCGGTAATATCCTTTGATAACCAATTTGTGCATCCTGCGAGCTTTGTACGATCACCGTTTCGCTCGATCTACCGGGTGGATCTTTTCACTCTGCTCGTGCAATGAGATTTATTGATGTTTCCTTATACGTTTCATATAAGCGCTTCGCGACGTGACGCATTGTAATACCATTTTGCCTTTGTATCTCGCGTCTTTGCTAACAATAAAAGCGCGTCTGTTCGCTTTATCAACGTGCAATCATGTATTACAATGTTATTAGCATTGCGTTTTATTATTGCATTTTCCATATGTATAAGTGGCACACGTATAATGTGCGTTTGCTCTTAAGTAAGATTGACACATTGTGAATTATAATGACATTTAATCACGATATCAGAATTATCGTGTTTGAGTAAAAAATTGTTTGATTATTCTACAAATGTTCCAGTGTTTATGCCTTTCTGATAATCAAAGTATTGCATTGATGACGTAAACTCATTCCCTTTCAATCATGTATCTTCATATCTTACGTTACACAGTAAATAATTTTTGTGTAAAATTTAACACATTACACATGCCCACTCAAATTTTTGGTTTAATTTAAGATAAGTTAAATATTTTAGAAAGTAATGAATACTTATGTGAAAGACGAACACAAGAAATATAATACTTGGACACAATATAGAAACACATTTTAGAAGCATAATTCTTCAGTAAAATTAGCATTTATAATGTGTTAACATGTACTTTATCGTGTATTTATGTACTTTATACATGTATTTATCTATTTTTAAAAAAATTTGTCTTTCAACATTACAATTATTTTTATATTATTTGTTCATTCATCCATAATTTATGTTATTTTAACACTAAGAAATATTGAATATCAGTTTAACACACATGTACTCTCTCTTTTTCAAGTCGGTCCTTCATGACTGAAGATTGTGATCTCTATTTGATGCATGCCCATTCAAGCTCCGTTATGATTATTTTGGCAAAGGTGCCTTCCGAGAAGTGGTAATCAAATCTGGTATTGTTCTGGAAAAATTTGAATCTGGATTTTTGGCACAGAAAGTAAACGCGCATTTTTTATGCCACAATCATCAATTTAACATCAAATAAGAATATCATATTGTGCTCCATTAATATTTGTGTTAAAAATTTGACATAAGAATTTTAACAAGGACCGGTTTTGACACACAAATACAAAATATTTTTTTACTGTGTACGTACAATACGTATGTTTATAAAAAATACTTTTGCGAACCACGGCAAAGTGGCAAGAGTCAGTGCGAGCACCCGTTACTCGATACGGCGGCGCGGCCGGCAATATGTGTATCAATTTGCGGCGTAAAAGGTTGCACTTGATGTATTTTTATTTATCGCCTCTCCGCGGACGATATGTCGACCGTATATGGTTCTCCCCAGTCGTACCCAGCGCATCCATGTACATACATACGCCGCTCTCCGCGCCTACGGTTCGTTCACCACCCTGTTCGTTTGCCACCCGGCGAGCACGTTAAATCGTATTACTCAGATAAATTGCGACGCACGGATTTCCGCGGACCTTTTTCGCGACGTACGCGGGCGATGGAATTGTCTCATACGTATACGGTAATTTCGTAAATGCACGGCTGCGAGAGCCCGGCCGTCCCTTTGGCCTGGGACGTAGGAAGGACTTTTCGCCGGCCGGCGATAATACAAGGCTGGTAAAGCCGATTTCGCAGCCGTCCACCGCCGATCGTCCATTGTTCTGGCCGTCATTATTCTTCCATCTCGGTTATGAAAACGGTTCGCTTGAAAATAGGTTGACGCATTCTACGCTGAAATCATCTAATTTCTTAATAAACGACGTGGAATGCTAATAATTACGCTTTCTTGTTACGTAGGCATTATTAGAGAAGATGATATTGTGAGCCGTGTAGGTGTTAGTACCCGTACTATTATCTCCGTTATTAGGTTAAGATGAATTGCTGGTAATTAAGTACTTGTGGAATTATTTGTTTAGTAGTCATTAAGTAGTGGCACTAATATCCCAATACACAATAGTTGACAATTGTTGTAATTTTTACCTTTTTACCTTTGAGTATTTTGAAACTTTTTCAAGGTAATTTTTCAAGGTACATTTTAACATTTAATTACACATAATTCTTTATTATTTTTAAACTTGAGCGTATTGTCACACGAATGTATATGTACACTCGAGTTTTTTTATTTAACTTTTTATTCAGCTATGTACATTTCGAGTTACGCAAAATTATTAAGTAGTATAGAATTTTGTTAATGTGGACGTAGAAATGTGATGGTAATATGTTAATAAATCGATTATCACTCTACAATGTTGCGTTCAGAAACATTAAAGATATTTTATCTTTGTTTAATGTTAAACAAGGATAAAATGATATTTCTAATGTTTCTCAACACAGGACAATTCTAAGCCATGAAAAATTAAAAATGTATAATTTTGTAACAAAATACTGTATCTTTGATAAACAAAACCAATATTTATTTTTGTGAAGGCTTATATTACCTGTTCCTTTTCGATGCAGTGTCGTCACATTTTTATAAATCACAATGTAAGCAATAAAAATATTTTATAACTATGAATTTAGAATCTATTAAACATTTTGATGAATAGTCTCCTTTATTGTTATATACATTCGATTACAGATTAAATTGTTTTATGGGAGCCACAAGATCAAAGTGATTTAAAGATTCTATATAAAAAAAATTTATTTTATTTAAAAGAAAAAGTCTTCTGAAGAACATTAAATATTATTATTTCAAATAATTGATAACGTATATTTTTTAAGTATGAAAGAATGAATAATAACACAATGGATAAGTAACTAATGAAAAATAAACTGATGAATAATATCTCATTAGTTTTTATATGAACGCCATTTATAATAATAATTTTTGTCGGTGCGCCGCGTAATTTAATCCGTTATGATGGAGTTCTCTGAATTGCGGTAATATTACGGTGCAGAATTACCGTCTCTCATTTTTATCTCGATCATCGACGGCACGTCGAGGCTCGCGATGCAATCAAACGGAAGCAAAGAAATCGCGGAAAAACATCCGTGCCGCATTTTAAATCAAAGAGCTTCCCTCATTAACGATTTTCTCTGATTGCTTTCGGAGGCTGGGATGGATTCGCGGCAGGCGCGCCGATAGCGCTCGATTAAACCACCGTGCACGGGTGAATCGCAAGGATCGCACGCGACCACTTTCCTTCCATGTCTCTCTTTCTCCCCCTTCTTAAAGTTATAAAACCGGAGCGTGCATTCGCGTTCTGGCGGATCTCAAAGAGAAAGAGAGAGAGAAAGAGAGAGAGAGAGAGAGAGAGAGAGAGAGAGAGAGAGAGAGAGAGAGAGAGAGCGCGTATGTGTGTGCGTACGGCTGGGAATCGAATTTTGCTCCGTCATATTTCCACGGTGGAATGCGTCCTGCACTCACCGCGTACGTTTATAGCCCGCGGCTGAGTTGCAAACTCTCCCGCTAACTATGTGCCGGGAGAGCCGTCAATCGGATCCGCCAACACGCGTATCACTTACATGCAAATCCCGAGCTAAAATCCCGCGCGTTTCGATGATCGTGCAAACGGTCGGGGTGAAGCAGAAGAGGAGGAGGAGGAAGAGGAGGAGGAAGAGCAGCGGCAGCAGCAGCAGCGGCGGCAGCAGCAGAAGGCTGGGGTGGCGACGCGGGGGAGAATGGAGGCAACGCCGCGGACGCAGGAGAGAGGGACCGAGCGAGAGGCGCGATGTATTAATTACCAGTATTGATGTCCATTTGCAGTGAATTGATGTGTGGTCAGTGTTGCATCACGCGCAGGGGTCGAGCGGCCGAAACACATCGTGTGCGGCAACCCCACTCACTCTCTTCCTCTCTCTCTCTCTCTCTCTCCCTCACTGTTTCTCTCTTTCTCTCTCCTTCTCGTGGAGAGAGAGGGAGAGAGAGATGAGCCCGCATTGAAACCAGGACGAGATTCAGACGGCTAAACAGAGTTGGCTATGTACAGGCCGACCGCGTGTCTCGCGTCGATCGCACGTATCGATATACGATATGCGTTTCTCGATCCACGCCGATCCTGGTGTCACGCCGTTCCTGATTTCACGTATCCCATTCAGGATGGAGCGTTGCTTGAAATCAAAGGTCTCGGCTATTATGCTGTATCTTGACATCGCGCATACGAGCATGTGCTCAAGCAAGATAGTAATGTACGTGGGTCACGTTGCGGGAAACGTAGCGGTTTCTGACGCGCGTCGCAATCTCTGTTCTTTCTCATGACTTCGGGACTGGCAGAGATTCGATATAACGGAATAAGGAATAGTTAAGATAATCGGTAGTTAATATTGTGATTTGTATAAAACAATTTAAATCGAGAAAGGGCCGTACAGTCATGACATCTAGTGTTGAAATAAAGTTTCATGTGCAATTTTACGCCTAATTTCTAATTCTTTCGAATTGTGCGCAGCTACTTTCGATTTCAAACACACCTCGAATTGAATCAGAAAAGTAATATCACAGAACTGAATTGGCTAAATTAATTTAATATTACTGATACTAACTAGCATATCTAAGCTCTCGTATCCTGTGTAAAAAGTGAAAAATCTGCGAAAAATATTACCTTCCCAATAAACACGGATGGTGTATGATACGTATAATATCCCATCAGAATAGGTTATTATACGTATCATACACCATCTGTGTTTATTGGGTTAGTCAAGATTTGAATTTGAATCTTCTTTCTTGGCGAAAATGGGAAGCTTTTTGAAGCGTTATATGATCATCATATGAACGTCTTACGCTTCTTTACGTTCCGATGTTCCAATCTATGCTTTTTAAAAAGTTCGATTATGCTTTCATATTTTTATACGTTTTCTATGTTTCAATCCACGCTTGCTTTGCACTATATTTTTGCTAGGACTACATTTCGTGCGAGTCTTACTTCGGCGAGGTACTTGGTAATATTTATCGTAACAACAAATGGTATTTAGAGAACGTCTTTTAAGGTCAATGTGTATAAATAATAATTAATACATTGAAAAAAGAGAGTTGTTAACTTGACTAAATTTTTCAACTCGATTAAATTTTTTTCAATTCAAGTATTTATTGTATATTTGACTTAAGTACATAAAATATTTAAATTTCAGTTTAAGCATTTATATATTTAACTTAAATACATAAATACTTGAACTGAATAAATTCAATCAAGGTGAAAAATTTAGTTTAGTTAACAACATTTTTTTCTCAATGTATTAGAACCAAGACTGTAATTGAATATGAAACAATTTAAATTGAGAAGAGGTCATATGGCCATAGCAAAATCTTAGTGCTGAAATAATGTTTCATGTGTGATGTTATGTTCGGTTTCAAACGCAGCTTTTAAAATCAATCAGAAAAATAATATCATAGAATTAAATTGACAAACGATTTAATATTACTGATGTTAACTAGTATCTCTAATGGTTTGTCTACAATGCGCACAGTAAGTCTTAAATCATAAGAAATTAACAAATCAGAGTCTATATTTTTCGTCATATTCGATTATGATTGGTGAATTTCTTACGAATCTCGATACGATGTAAATGTTTCTTATTAATTTCTAATATAATTTCTAATATAATTTCTAATCCATGGAATTAGATATATCTTGTATTTTTCTTCTAATTGATAACAAATTAATGAAGCAGGATGATAACAATGACGATATTTCCATCCGTTGCCACATTGTGCGAAGCGACAGTGGAAGCCGCGGTGCGTTTCGTATCGCGCGGAAACGCGTTCGAATAGCGACGTATCAAACGCCTCATCGTATCTCCATCGTGCAAATTCCGTGAGATTATCGGGCATCCTTCTATACGGCTTGAGTGGTAAGAACGGAGTACTATACTAAACAAACGACGAGATGACGAGGATGTTAACAACACCGGCGCGGCGCGGCGTCGCGCGAGAGAGTCCCGCGAGGCTCTTCCAAGACGATCGTCGGCGCGGCGCTTCACGGCGACGCAGAATCGGCCGTTAAGATTTATGGCCGGCCTGGCATGGTCCCCGGTCTTTAGCCGCTTATTAGCATGCGGTATATCACGGCGACCGGACCGGTCCGGGGTCCGCGACAATAATTAGATAGATACGGGACATAGACGACAGCGGGTATGGGACGTAGGCGACGTCGCCGGGTTAGGTGGGCATCCAGGGAGTGAAACGGAGAAAGGGTCGAAGGANCTCTCTCTCTCTCTCTCTCTCGCAGTCTCTCTATGCACAGTCAAATACTCTCGCGTTCGAACGAACGGATGTACAAGAGAGGGAGGGAGAGAGAGAGAGAGAGAGAGGGAGAGAGGGGGCGGGAGAGAGTGAGGGTGGCGGCCTGGAAACAGCCGCAACGGTGCGTCGTATGCAAATGATGACGTCACACAATACCACCCTCCGCGACGAGGGCTATAGACAATGCGTTCGCATAGATAGATCTCGTTCTACTACTGTACCCTGAGTAGTAGCTACACGTCGCGACTACCTCCGTATGCACCGGGTTTCTGACCGATTCGTAACTTCCCTAGATGTCGTAGGAAACCGGCTGCGCATCGCAACGAGATCATTACGGTGGAGCCTGACGTTGGCCCTTCGTCGTAGTATCACTATAGTCTCTTTAATGATCCCCTAGGTTTCTTTTTGAATATCGTACTATAGCTGCAGCGCGATGAGGATGGACCAGAAGAGTGGAGAGATTTGAATCAACTTGTGAAATAAGATTCTATTCATTTTTTCGTTAAGGGACAATCTTATATTGAAAAAAATTCGCAGGTGATGGAAACTTGAAGAGAAATTTAAACATTTGAAATATCTACATAAAACACCTCAATCGAGTAAGATCCAAAGGTTAAAGTTATACTTTTGAATTTATTTCCAAAAATGCTCTTTGAGCCTAAATGCTTAAAGATGTGTCATAGGAAGTAGGTAAAGAGCGGCTGGGGAATTAAAACGGGCAGTATGTGTGCAACAAAAACTTATGACAAAGTGGCTGAATAAACCGTTCTTATAAAAATTTACTGTAAAATTTATTGCACTATTTTATGGTTTACTGTAACATATTATAATATTATTCACTTCCTAACTATAAAAAATAACATATATATATGTATATATAGATTGAAATAAGTATATTTATTTTTTAAAATATTTTTAAAATATTTTAAAATATTTTTTTAGACACAACGTAGTCATTAATAAGGCCCACTTATATGATCATTGCTATTTGTTTGTTATGTGAGACTTATATTAAAGGATAACAATTTTCAATACTGTTAACTTTTAAGAAGTTAAAATTGCACTCAAGTGGCTAGAAAAACTTCAAAAGATTAAAAGATTAATAAAAGATCAATTTAAAAATAATTGTGATGTTTAAGAGTAGAATAAATCTTAAGATTTTGTTCTTGTGATTAATAATCATTTTGAAACTGATTTAGAAAACAATGCTTAATTTCTTTATTAATTTATTTTTGATTCAGGTCTTATTATATTCATGAACATAAGGTTTAATGCTTAAGTTAAAAAAATTCTTATTTATTTAAAAATATTTTTTAGAAGATATATTTTATTTTTGCGTATACCATAATTATAAATAAAGATTGTATTCTCACTTAGTTCCATATTTTCATAAATAGAGCTTTTAAAATTAAGTGGACCTTACTTGGTACCTTATAAAATTATAATCTTTAGTTGTACGAGTCTAAATTTGTTCGTCATCGTTTCCATTATCGTGTCGTTAAATTTCATCTATTCACACGTAATTCAGTTGCAACGGCGAACGAACGAGTCTCGCTTTCGAGATGGTTGAATATCCGAATCCTCACGTTGCAAGCAATAACGCGGGTTGATGCAGCTAGCCGATGCAGCTTCAGGTATACATCCCCCGTGCCACTAGTCCCTGGTGCGGTGTCGGTGAATTTCGATGAAACGCCTGGGCGGAAAATCAGGGCCGGTCCAGGGGATAGACGGAGATCTTACCGCAATGACGTGCGGTCGAATCGACCCACGGACGAAATGACGGATCCTGCGAGTGACATTCGATATCACGGCGGTAGCGCGGCCGGTGAAACGGCGAATACGAGGTACCGGACGTTTCAAGCGTTCCGTCTATCGGACTGACGCTGAAATCCGGATTAATCGCGGCTTCCTGTATATCGCCCTCGGTTTGCGGTCGGCGTGAGCTGCCTCGTTTCAACCCGTCGTCTCGTAATTTTTCTTCGACTTACATTGTCTTTCTGTGTGCCTATTCTTAGCATCCATTATTTGTCCATTCGTCCTCTTTCTCCAGATCATAATATTTTCTTTTTTTTTTAAACAGGATAGTAGGAAGCAGCAAGTAATGGCAAGAAAGATGAAAAATTTTTCTAATAAAATCGTTTATTTAACAACAATAATTTATTTTAGAATTTAAAAAAATGCAGAACAAAGATTGGTCCAAATAACGCGCGAATACTAAAACATGGTAATAAAATATTTTTAAGTTAAATGATTTATGTGAAAACTTCATTTTTTTTTAATTTAAAATATTATCTATAGCTTAAAAACCAATCTGCTTATTGATTATAATGATTGATATTTAACGCTTTAATAAAAATTGATATTAAAGCGCATTGTAAATCGATTTCATGCACATATCTGGGTATCGTTATCTAATTACCGAATATGTAACAACAGCAATTGATATTGAATATGAGCACATGTCGATAATTCTAATGACGGCAATGCATTGACTTTGAACGGATTCATTGCGTTCAAGTATCACATGTCTTGACCAGAAGCCATAGTTTACAAGTCTCTCCGCTTCCTCCGCCTCCCCCGCTATATTAATTGCGGACAGATTCCCCCGGTGTGTGGGCACACGAAGCGGATCGCGACATTACACGGGGCAATAATCAATGATCAGGCTAATTGAGTGGGATTGATCGCATCGATGATAACGATACGAACGCGGTAGGTTGCATCGTACGCCAGATATACGCGCATTAGTATCGGATCATGATGCATGTCCCTTTAGTCCGCACGTCATTTGGCAAAGTTATTACTACCTCCTCGATGACACGATCTGTTTCGCAGGAGCGTGGCTATGCGTAGTTTGCGGCCATTATCTGCTAACAAATTTCATTAATTTTAGAAAAGAAATATCAGATAAAGCATATAGACAATCGGACAAAATTTTTATTTGACTTTGAAAAATAAAAGAGAATATATTTAAAGCTTTCCGTCTTTTATTTTTTATATAACATTGATAAAAAAATTTAATTTATCTTTTATTCCACCTCTATAGACATGTTAGAATAATGTTTGAAAAAGAAAAATTTAAGGGACAAAGGTTTTTATTGGTATCATTACCACATTAGATGCTTGTTAGCATTATTTATTATTAACTTAAAATTTAATAATGTGATATTGTCATTTCTTGTTCAACTTAGAAACTGTGTTTAAAAACTAAAAATTTATTCGGCGCGCAGTTTCGTAAAACTTGAAAAATACTTATATAAAATTATATAAGTATCAGCACTAAGATTTAACTATGACTAGTTAAACAATTGGATTATTTATATTGTGTTTCATACGTCGGTCCAAATTCTCTATTAAATAAGAAATATTTAAATTTTAGAATTTTTCTACTGAAAGTCGCATTCTCCTATCATCATATAATTTTGATAGGAGAAAGGGATTCAATTAAAAATGGTCTTATTGTAATAATAAAATTTATACTGATAAAATATGAAAGTAACAATACGTTTGTTGTGTAAGGATCGGGAGCATTGTTCTGGAATTCAAGACCGGAAGGAGTGGGACTCGAAGCTGACGTCACTCGAGCAGTTTATTTCCCTGCGAAAGACGAGCCGTCAGGCACTTACAAAGGGAGATCGGTAGCGAAGGTATTCGGATCTCTCGTCAGGTCGCCATGACTGAACGCGTAACGACCGCGCACAATCAAAGGTAAAACAATACCGCGTGACAGAGCGGTAGGAAATCTCGGGATGCGCGATATTGTGCGCGTAAAGATCGCCGGTAACCGATATCCACTTGCCGCACAGGTGATCCAGCGGCCGCGGAATCACGGACTGCCAGACTGCTCGTATTTTCCTTCCTCCGTTGCCTCGCGCGCGATTTCTTACCTTTGCCTTACCGGATTTCGCTTTACCGTACGTACATCCTGAGGACTCGTATTGCACTCGAGATCGATTCCCGACGCGATTGAGGGAATCGCGCTTGGTTACTCCTTATCCTGCCAGTTATTGGTTCGTACTGCGCATAAATAGATGGAAACTTCAATCATAAAGATAAGAGAGCCAACCATCAATCTGTGGCGAATTTTGATATTTTTCTATGAATTTATATAATATCCAATTCATGTAAACTGCTCTCTGCATATTCGTTGGTTATGAAACAGTCTTTAACTGAAAACGGAATACATAATATCATAAATTAATTTGACGTGCAATTTAATACACTGAAAGGAAAATGTTTGGTACTTTTGTGACTATAATTGTGTGGTAAAATAATTATGGTAGTTCCATTTTTATAGTTAAACTGTTAGAATGTTATTAACAATAACTTTATGTTTATAGTATTACCAACTATGAAAAAAATTTTACTACAAATTATGATAATTTCAGATATTAATATCTGTAAAAAGTAAATCAAATATCAAAATTTGGATGAGAACAGTAAAAAAAACATTTTTACAGTAAATATAATCACAATTATAGCGAAAATTTGATTATAGTAAATAACTTGTATTACTTTAACATTCGCTTGCTATTTAATAATAATAATAATTAATTTTAACTATAATTTTTATGGTTAGAACAACTATAAATAAATATATTTATAAATATGTAGTTGGCATCGAAAATGACTATAAATTATAGTTAAATTATAATAATTAAAGCAATCTTTTTCCCTTTATATATTTATAGTTGTTCTAATAGTACAAATTATAGTTATTACTACGTAAGTGTAAGTGAATGTTTAAAAAGTAGTTATATTTATTATAATAAATAGAAATTTTAATTTTATTTTTACTATCTATCTTGGTTTTTTATTATATTAATATTTGAAATTATTATAAGTTATAGTAAAATTTTTTAGAGGTATTAGAACAATAAACATAAAATTATTACTAACTGTAGCAATAATTATAAAAATATCGAACTTATAATGATTTAGTCACAAATATCACAAAATTTCTCTCAGTGCATGCTTAACATTTTCATCGATTCTAATTTTATTTATTATTGTTTAGATAGAAATTGTTTTACGTAATCGCTTATTACATCGATAAAGTATACCAAGAGAAAATTCAACTTAATTTTGGTATAATATACTTTGATCATGCATGCTCACATATTTTAGAATAAATATATTGTTTTACAATAATTATATAATGAATTGCTGATATCTATTTTATCTTCAATTTTCTGTTCTGTATTTTCTGCTATGATTTTGTGTCGATTGTGTTTTGATCACGCAGGATTGATCCATCTCGTTACAGGAACAAACGACGAATCATTATTGGTACCGCGGATAGGTTTCCGATGTCTAATCGATCGATAGCTACTGTCACCGGTTACCGCAGCGAATTAATGTTCGGTGAGTCGTACGTGAACGAATAATGTTCGTGAAAACGGTTCTTCATTTAATCAATGGCTGAGAGAAGCGAAATTGTCATCCTTTTTAAGCAATACGTTTTATAGAACGCAATTGATAGACGCACAAGAAATATATAAAAATTACTATATAATATAAATAAAAAAAATTAATAGATACTAACTTAGTAATTTTTATCATTTTTTTTATTTGACATATTTAGATACAATTGTACGATAAATGCAAGTTGCAAAATCTATTTCCTTTAAAATATTAAATAGAAACGTAATAAGAATTCGATATTACGTATTCTACAATCGCACTTCTGTTAAGACAAATAAGAATGGATTATTCTTCATGATTGTGTTCGCATAATGTCGGGTGAACGACGATAAATCCATTAAGGGAGTAATCGCGACCTACGGGCGAGCATCGTCGATGCATCCTCGAAGGACCTCGGGACGCAATCCGATGCACCCCGACGCAAATACACAGCCCGGCAGGGCCGCGCACCAAAGTCGGAGTCGGAGGTCCGCGCGTGCACGAGAGCGCGGTAGCCGGCACAGATAATGACGCGATATTATGCATAGGATATTCGGCGCACATCCGCGGGCGTATTCTCCGCGTTGATTTATCGTTGTCTTCATTATTAGGAATGCACGTACGCCGCTCGGCCATTATGCAAGCGGGGTCCCCGGTCCGAGAGAGACCTGACGGACGGTCCAACCTCGGACTCGGCTACAATACAATGTCCGCATATACGGGCGGCATATACGAGAGGGAGCATTGAGACACACACCTACGTCGGGCCAGATATAGATAGACAATTAGCTACCGTCACCGTCTATAATTCTGGTAGATTAGTAGCCTCGGCGTCCTGCAGGAATACAGTCCTCCGCGCCGCGATCCTCTCGTCGTCCACGTCTCGTTGTCCCCGTGAAGCCTAGGTCATACGCCGTAGATTGGAATCTTGATGCATGTTGATCCCGCGGCCGGCAGATCCGGCTGCTCCTGGTATAATGGCAGAATTAAAAGAGAAAAAAAAAGGATCGCGCCGATTTGAGCGAGCGCCCGAGTAAAATCTAGCTCACTGCGTTCATCGGCACGAATGATTAATTTATGATGACTGATAACGTGTGTCACGGTCAGTAATCATCCTTCTTGTGACGTTATCTCGCATACGAATGCAAGGCCCGGTTGCAAGGAATATCACTGCAGTGTCCTATATGGATGGAAGTTTAAATAAATTATAGAGCGTGGAGCGTACATGTTTGATAATGCGATTTCCATTAAGTTTAAAAGCCTTAGATTTATATTATATAGTTATGCGACAAGAATTACAAGAATTACACAGGTTTACAAGATTTTTATCACAAAAGAAGTAAGAGGTTTACCCGAAGGAATTTGGTGCGCCGAATTCAAATCTGGCCTCAGAATGGCGCCATCACGTCAGGATTTTGAGATATTCTAACCTAAAAGTGCAAAAATGGCTGTTTTAGGGCATTATTGGAGTTCACTCCTGGTTGCAGAGAATTTTACCGACAAAAACTAAACAAAGTACCGTAAAGTACGAATCTTGCTCTTTAATTTTCATTTTGAAACGTCCAAGATGGCGGATCCAATATGGTCATCTTGAATTTTGGAAATCTGAGTCCAGATTCGTGAGTAGCGACCCTCAGGACCCTTTGAACTACAAACTTTTTTTTCCAGAATTGCTCAAAACCAAAAGGGTTAAGGTTTTTCAAATGAACCAACATCATCGCTTTATTTGATTTTCTGTATGCAGTAAAAACTTAAATCTGCTGTATCTCGGTGAAAAAAAATCTTATTTGGATGTTTCAAAATGGAAATTAAAGGGTAAGACTCGTACTTTGTTTAGTTTTTGTCAGTAAAATTCTCTGCAACCAGGAGGAAACTCCAATAATGCCTTAAAACAGCCATTTTTACACATTTAGGTTAGAATATCTCAAAATCCTGACTTGATGGCGCCATTCTGAGTCCAGATTTGGATTCAGCGCACCAAATTCCTTCGGAAATCAATATAAAGTTTCATGTGATATTAAATACCCTTTAATTTGTAGACCTGTGTTATCCAAGATTTGCAGCTTGCTGACGTTTCCCAGATCTTAGGAGATAACGCGAGAGCAAAATCGAACTACGCCCCCTTCCACTTTCCGTTTTCCGTCTCACGCTCCGCGCTCCCCTCTTGGTTCCGGTGGGCGAAGGAAAGAAGGGACGCGGCATCCGTTGGGGAGCTGCGGGAACGTGGACAGTGATAAAATATTCAGAAACGCGCGGCGGTAATATTTCACGTAGGAAATCGGTCGGTTGATTTTTATAATACTGGTCAAATATAGCCAGGGGAGAGAACGCCGGTCGAGTACGTCGGGGGATCACTCGGCGCCCCTTACGCGCGCCCCCGCGCGTCTACCGTCGCACAAAGGACCGCGGCATAACAAATAGATGTATAAAGGGTCAATAAAGGCCGACGTAGAAGGAGGACGGAGAGCGAAGGAGGTGGCGGACGACGAGGTGGAGAGTCTCCCGAGGCACCGGCGGGGAATAAATCTGAGCCCGTTTTCGCCCTTGGCCGCGCAGCGGGACGCTAAAAATCAAGGGTTGACGCGACGTAGAGAGGGCTCGGGGTAGAAGTCGCCCCCTCGGCGACGAGCTGTTTGTCGATAGCCGAAACAGGATCTGCGTAAATTGTTTTGTCCTTGCAGCTATTCATGTGTTAATGATAAGTTGTATATAAGTCTCTTTTGGATCAACTTTAATTCAGGATTGAGTCAATATTTTAGTGAATTTATTCTTATTCTAATCCTTTTATTTTGCTTTTATTATTATTACTATATTTCTTATTTCTACTTTTTTTCGCGTAATATTAATCAGTAAAATTTACATTTCTGTTGAAGTAGTATTATAAAATTTGGCGGAATAAAACTCTTTCATTCTGTTTTAAAAATAATGATTAAATGATATAGACGTCTAGATGCACAGAAGTTATTTTATAGATACATTACAACTATGTTGCTGTTATTATTTTATAAAAATATGTGTTGGGAGTATAATTCTCAGAGATAACATTAGAGTTAAAATATCTCTACTTATTTCATAATAATGGCTGTGCATGAAAAAATTCACGATTCAGCTGCGATCTTTATTCAACGTTTGCACAAAGCTCTCTATTTAGATTCACGGTACTCTCTTTAAAGGCGACCGCGTTCTTTCTCCATCCGCATACTGTATTTTTCAATCGCATTGGTTTTCCAGGTCACACGAGTAAAGACATATCCGCGCGGCTATCTATTCGCAGTCGGCGCCTATCTATCCATCCATCTTTGTTTGTTACTACGCGGACCGTGTAAAGTCTGGAACGCGCCACCCCTCGCGAGCCGAGTCCTCTGGGACTCGCCTTCCCCTCGCGTCTCTCCCCGCCATCCAATCTCGATGCCGGGACAAAATCTGCGGGCGTACATCACGTTTATGGACCGCCAGAGGTGCCGCGTCCCGACGTGTCTATAAAGCCCGCCACCTCCGGGTCATTTTACGTCCTTTAAAGCGGAGTTTCCATATTTCTCGTAGTCGTATCCGTATCGCGAAATTGGTCTTCCGGGGTCTCCGAAGGGGCCGCGGGGGGTGACCCTTCGCCGCCCAACCGCTCGTCCCCGAGTTCTCAACACTCCCGTCTGACCGGAGAGGAGGAGACTTTCGCCCCTGCGAAAAAGCGAAAAGTCGACGCGGAAACGCGTTCCCTCCCCCTCGTTCCGTTCGACCCTTCTCCAATAAAACCATCCGACGATAGCGCATTGACTCGATAAAAAGGCACTTCGTGGCTATCGCTGCCAACGACTAACCCGCCCGGGGATAGAGAGATATACGTCTTGTTAGGTCAGATGTACCTCGTACCGAGGCGCGTAAAGCGCTTTGATTTGATCGTTATTACGACGAATAGAAGGAGCGAGAGAATTTTAGTAGAGCGCGTTTTAGTTTAGGGCATCCCGTCTGGTAGTGCGCAAGATGTTCGCGCGCGACGAGCTCGGCAGACAGTATAAAACACATTTTCCCTCTTGGGTTATGATATTTTCATAATAAGTATATGAAGTTATACATTTAATTCTTTAATTATTACTTTATGAAATAGTGAACAAGTATCGTGAGAAATTGCGAATGATAAAGTAGAGAGGAGATAAAATGCTGGTAAATTTTCAAGATATCGACAGCCCAAGACTGTCGAATGAAGTTTCCATTGTAAGAAATTACAATGGAAACATTTGCCTCTTCTTAAAGTGTATCTCGCGGCCGTTCTAACGGTCGATTGGAACTTTGGCGATGTTCGCGACTCGTTGGATTATCGGTGGTCATAAAGCTGCGAGACGCCCAGCGGCGGAGCCCGCGAGCGTCGATCTAACATTTATAAACGGCCGTTAGGCGGGTCCTGCAGGATATCCGCGTATCCTCGGAGGCAGTCGGTGAGGCCGCGGTTGGTACCGAAGGGCGCGATGCGAACGAGCGGGCGGTCGGGGCCGGGTCCACTTCAGCCTCGAACTCCACCCCGAAATCTCATCGGCCCAAATGGCGCATCAACATCTATTATTAACCGGGTTCAGAATATTAACGATACAGTTACCGTATTCCAGAAGCTAAATTAGCGGAGATTATTACGAGTGGGCTCTCGCGGTACCATCCTCCCTCCCCCTCCCCCTCCTCTACCCTATTCCGCTTCGTTTCTCTCTCTCTCTCGTACTTTCTCTTTGCCAATTTGTTGTCTTCGTCTGCGCACCGAGAGCAGATCGCGTGCGTGCCCGACGGGACATGTTCCCTCCACCCCCGCCCCTTCTCGCCTCTCGTGTTTTTACGAAGACCGCGCCATTAATTTTAATATTATTGCATATTGCTCTTCAAATTGCCGGAAAGCGCGTGTGACGGCCGCGGCGCCGCTGATCGTGTGACGTATTGCCCGCCGCGGCGCCCAATCCATCTTGATTTTTCGTTACGCCGGTATCCGTTCGCGTTATCGATTCCCTCTGTATGAAGCGCTGATAATAATGTGGCTTAAGCCGCGTCTGTAATGAAATTAACGCGATGATTAGAGAGTGTTTGCAGCTGTTATTTGGAACTCCGCTACTGTCTCTGATGTATCTGTATGACGTATGTGGGTTTACTTGAATTAATTGAATTATAGGAACATCTCTATTGAATTTTTCTTCTTAAAAGCATCTTTTAGTTTTTTACTTATAGCTTAATATTTATTGGCGTTAGAATTATCTGTTTTTATATTAAAGTAACTTTTTTGTATTAAATATTGAATACATATTTGTTAATGCCATATTGAAAAATTGCTTTGGTGCATGAAGAAACTTGCGATAACATGAAATCATAATTCTTTTTCGAACATTAAATTGCTCCACGTCGTACTTTGACGTTATTACGTCACACATCCCAGAGGAGATCGTGGCGCAAGGTATGGAGAAGGATTAGGGCGAGTGTATATATGTGTATGTATGTAAAAACGGGATGTGGAAGGAAAGGGCACCAAGTCAGGGATGAAAAAACGTAGGATGGAAGTGAAGCCTTTTGATTGACTGTTTGAACGATTTGTGCTCGGCCGGCTACGCCGCGCCGTCGGGTTGGCATTGATTATTGCTTATTGAATTTGTATGCCGGGGAGAGATGCTCTGTTAGGGGTTGTCAAAGTCATCGTGAAGGGTGGGTGCGCGTGAAGCGTTTCCGTTTTCATACACGTTATCTGTATAGGAAGGCATACGGTTTAGTTCCCTCTATTAACCAACAACCAAAAGGTCTAATTGTTTGTCAGGAATTGTTTTGTGAGAAACGAAATGAAGAAGACGGATATGGAAGTAAAAAGCAGAACTTTTTAGCTAAACGAAAATAAGTGAATTGTACTTTTCAAAGTTGAATGATATTCTATTTTGTACAGTCATGAAACTAATTATTCGGATACACGATATTAAGAGTTTATTTTATACGAATTTACCAAACATTATAAGTTTTTAGGGAAAACTTTATTGGAAATAAAAACCTTTACTGAAAGAAAACACAATAGTTCTGGTAACCTATAATTTGATAACTCTGAAATTTAAATACCTGCCACTAGTTTTACGAAGTAATAAGAATCAAAGTAGTACTAAATACTAAAAAAAAATATAGTCACTGCAATAATTTATGCGCACTATCGATTGATAGTGAAATAACGACTCTGCTATATTACATAAACTTCATGCACACAAGTTATAACACATTTTTCTAGTTTAAACAATTATTTTTTTAAATAAAGCCATAATAATTAGTTATGCCAAATTATTAATAACTAATTACTAATAATAACTATTTAATAACTAATCATTTACTACAACACACTTTGGCATCAATAAAATATTTTTTGTTGAGACTATTATATACTATGGTGAGATGGTTAAGTATTTATATACGAAAAATAATTATGAGAGCAGTGATAGTGTAACAGCCAAAGTGCTAGGAGCAAGAACGAAAGATCTCCAGTTTGAATCTTAGCAAGCTCAATTTTTTCATCGTCTACATTTGTATTAGAGTAAAGTTGCTTATTATGAGATACCTTTTTTTAAAAGCTTATAATTTATTTAATCTATACCATTAACTCCTATTTTTATATCCAAATTATAGTAAATATATTTAAGTTTCATCACCAAAAGTTAGCAATCGATAATATTTATACTTTGTTGTATATGAAATTTTTTATCGAAATTGCCGATTTTGCTAATTCAAAAAAGGGTTCCTAATATGAGATACAAAGGTTTTTTTATATGAGATGGGTCTTATCCACTTAGACCTTACAAGGTTCAAATTAGGCTTTAGACTCAAAGTCAATCAAAGCAATCAAATAGCTCTTTTGATACTCAAAAATTTTTGTACGTAACATTTTTCTCCAAAATCTATTTTCTTTGAGATATTTTAAAGTCTCAGTGCTAATGCTGAAGGCCATAACTTTTAAGCCTCATAATTCGAAAGTCCTCAATGAAAAACTTTATTAAAGTATTTTGGAAAGTTCTCGAAGTCAGAATATACGAGTACAATAATAAATGAGGATTTTTGAGTGTCTCATATTATAAGTCCCACGCTTTGCGGTTTTACGATCACCAAATCTAATATTTATAATTAAGCAAATCATCACATCCCATATTTTTCTATTAATACGACTTTACTCTATCACTGCATGCAGAATTTATCATCAAATATTTGTTTATTTTATAATAAACAAGGTTTAAAGACTCATCTCAATAAATGTTGACAGCATCCAATTTAAAAAAAATTTTTTTTTCAACGACTGCACGCATGATCTAATAATGAATTTTCTACTAAATAGATTTCACCCCAAGAGTAATAAGTTTATGATGGTACCAACCACACAATGTTTATTAATGTAGCAGAAACCTCGCTACCTCATATTAGGAATCTTTTCTATTAGTTATCTAGCAAATGCTTATATTTTTTTAGTTCATGTAATTATTGTTTTTATTACAATTTTATAATACATAAGTTGAGATGCTATTTATCCTCAAATTTCTAATATTATTAGACTACGTACGACTTTTTCCTTTGAGTGTTGCCAATGATGCATTTCCATCAAAAGTATGCTTTTAAGTTGTAGCATAAAATAAACTTCCAACATCTTGTGTGTCTGGACAAATAGTTTCATGACTGTTCATCTGCCTGCAGAGATGGAATATTTTCTCGCGAATCTTGCATAAGCATTTGCGATTCAGGAAATTTTATCACTCGCGATCTATCTAATTGGAAAAGACACGCACGCGCGGAGCATGCATTATGAAAATTTCAATTTCGTCGAAATCTTTGTCGGATAAGTTTCTCTCTACGTCCATAATCGTAATTACGACTGTCACGTTTACTTATATCGCGGCCATGGACGTCACCGGTTCGCCGGTTGAATTTCGCATAGGTATAATTCGGCTGGCACTCTCGAGAGATTCAGCATAGCGCGCGCAGCGAGAAATATTTTGTCAGACTAAAGAGGTAACGGGGTGGCTTCATCTCCTCTCTCTTTCTTTCGGTCTCTCTCTTTCTCTCTCTCTCTCTCTCTCTCTCTCTCTCTCTCTCTCGCTGTCCGCCCAGTCTCTCTTTCTATTTGCCGTCGCACTTCCCAGCTCGTTTATGCTTACGCGCATCGTCCGGCGAGCACCACACGTCGACCCGCGACGTAGCCCTGAATTATTGAACGACGTGGGGATCAACCGCGGATCTCCGAACGGGTCTCCGCATCGTGAGCCGCCGCCGTCTCTCGAGCTTTAACCGGGCGAAATATACCAGAATCGAAGAGGTTTTGCGGCCGCGAATAACGTCACTCGCGCGAACGAGCGGTAATCCGGGACACGCGCGCTTTTTCGGCCTCCCCGGAGGCGGCCGAGCATCATTAAACCGTAATTACGGCAACCACAGAATCGGCTACTTGTATCGGCCATGGTCGCTCGCGACACGTAAATAAAACGCGCATTCGGTCGATTAAGAACTCTTCAATGATAACGAGGAGTATTCAAATCATGTTTCTCGAATCGAAGAGGAATATCGTGACAAATTCCTCACTACTTCTTGTTGATTCAGTAACCATAAAGTCATTTCTTTTTTTCAATATGTAATTCACCTTCTTTCTCATACGATTAATTTTCGGTTTTTGCTTTTGTTCGGTTATAATGGGTAGATCTTATAGCAACAGTTTTGTTGATGTCTGACCTTGCTGCTTCTTTGCCGTCATTATTGTATCTATCTCTTTTAGTCTCTCTGTATCGAAACTGTGTAGTACAATAGCAATAAAGGCTAATAACAATATCAACAACAATAACAACAAGAACAACAAGAACAACAATAACAATAATAATAATAATAGTTGAACTGATTCGCGTATGGCGAAGCTCGGAAAGTGGCGAGTCGCGCGCGCCTACGCTCGCCGTCGCGGCGCGTCGCGTCGCTTTCTTTATCAACG
>QKQZ01007340.1:0-25695 GCA_003595255.1 Solenopsis fugax | reverse complement strand
GACGGTGGTGGTGGTGGCGACGGCGGCTGCGACGACGACGACGACGGCGACGTACGACGTCTAGCATCTCGCCCAACGATGGCGGTGGGAGGATATCCAACGAATCCGCGTGATATGGACGACTTCATGCCGCTCCTGTCGACGACGGATATCAAAAAGAAGCTCAATATCGGCAACACGCTGCTCAACTACCTCGGTGATTCGAGCAAGAGCATCGAGTGTCAGGACATCGGCATGTTCATCGACAACATCATACCGTGGCTCGGCAACGGCAATCCCAAGGTAAGCGTGCGTCGTGCCTCGTCGACGACGACGACGACGGAGTCCGTCGTTATTCCGGGAGCGTACCTAACCTTCACTCGCTTCCCTTTTTTCCCCGGCTACTTTCCGAATGACTTTCACGTTATTTATAGACGTACTTATCTCACCCATGCTTGCTCTCCGCTTTTATTAAACGCCAAAAATTAAGAAACGGAGACGGAGAAACTCTGATTTTCTCTTCCTCCGCAAAGTGACGTAAGAAGTCAACCTTCCTGGAGTGTCGATAAACGTTTGCTGATAAAAGGATAAGAATGTTGATAAATATTTATAAAACATTGTTTATCGCCATTTGCGTTATTGAAGAAGGCTTTGAAAGATTGAGTTCAGAACGACTTCTGTAACAGTATAATTTTTTGGAAGGTTTTCGAAGGAGTTGGATTTAATGCTGTCGTCATATGCATATTTTCTCTTATGTCTGTTTTCTTAATACCTTCCGATAGCTATCTTTCAGATAAAGATATTCGTTAAGCAATTAGAAATTTGTTTTCTTCACTGAAACCTCTGTATCTAATATATATCTAAGGCCCTACGTATAGAGGAACATTAGATATTAGGATAGAATAGGCATTAAAATTTTAGAATCAGTTTTCTTAATGAATATTAAATCTGTACAATGGATGCGAATAAGGCTACGTTCCTAAATTTACTGCCAGTACTAAAAATTTATAGTATACATAACATAACATGAACTATAGAATTTCAATACTGGTAGTGTATATCGTAAGCAGCTTAAGAAATAAGACATAAATGTGTCGAATGAGATATAACATAACTTATCACCTATCTATAGTGTTCATTAAGAAAATTGATTCTAAAATTTTAATTCTTATTCCTAATATTTATTGTTCCTCTATTGTGCACAGGGCCGAACAGATAGCTATTCTTCATATTACTAACTTTCGATACAAAACTACTAGAAACAGGGTTGGATACAATAGTAACTACATAATATAGATTCAAGACTGTGATTTGTATACAAAAAATTAAATAGAAGAAGGGCCATAACGATAATAGCAAGATCTTGGTGCTGAAATAATATTTTATATGTGATTTTTACATACAGTTTTACATACAGTGAAATATTATTTCAGTACCAAGATCTTACTATTACGGCTCTTCTTCTATTTAATGTTGGTAGCAACTAGTTAAACAGTTAAAAGTTAAATAATGTTAAAAAGTTAATAAAACTTTTAAATAATATAATTTTAACTTTCACTAGTTATTTTTGAAACACAAACTTTACTAATTTACTAACTTTTTTCCTAAATTAAAAATTATGTGAAAGAGAAACATTAAAAAAGAAGAAAATATATTCCTATATAAATATTTCTTTGTTATTTCATGTAAACTTAATTTATAAATAAAATATTGAATTTGTTTGATCATCCATGTTATAATTGTTGTGAGTAATCTAACTTTAAAAACCTACAAATTTCTAATTTAATATGAATAATGTTATTCAAAATTTAATTTAAGTTAATTTAATCTTAATGTAACTTTTAAATAATTAGTTTTTGGTCCATTAACTTGTATGTAACTAAATTTCACAAGCCATTAACTTTAACTTAATTTAGTTAAAAAAATATATATTTCAACTTACCCAACCCTGACTAGAAATTACCATATTCTGTGGGAAATATCTCATGAATAGTTATCTAGAGGTGAAGAAATTGGGCATTATTCTCGTAACTGCAGCTCTCACGTAAAACTCGCTATAGCATGCAATAAATTAAATTGAAATTTGACATTCGTACTAAAACCAGGCTGCTCTTCGTACGTCATTTTGTGTGAAAAAGACGAATTGTAATCAAGGAAAGGACGAAGCGATGTAAACTGATCGAATTAATAACTCGCCCTTAACCTTCCATAACCGGAGTTCTTTGCTCGTGAAACAAGATTACACAACTATCGAGGGAAAAACGTTCATTATACCGTTGAGACTTGGAGAAATACAGCTGTATAGGTACACCCTGTAACGTAACTTCCAAGTTACATGCACTCAGAGAAAAAGATCATATCAGCAACTGTAATATAAATTTGTGAACAAGTAGCACTTCAACTATGCATTACAAAGTTGCAATAAAAACAATAATAAGTTGCATGAATCAAGAAAATGCAGTATTATTAAACATTTGTATCCAAGGAGCACAATCTAGTGGCATAACAGTTATAGAAATGTTTATATAACCTTCTTTGTAACTTTTTTTACAACCGTCTTGCAACTCAAAAGTGTAGTAACGTTGTTAAAACATTTATGCAATACGACTAACATATAATGAGTTGTACAGACATTGCAAAATCTTAAAATGAATATAGCGACTAATTTTTACATCGTATAGACATTTTAAAAATTATAAATAGTTTTTAATAGTTGTATAATTGACATTATAGTTTAATATAGTTTTTAATTGATATTAACTTTTTACTCGCATAATTTTTCAGTATGTAAAATGTACAAACAAAACTTTCACAAAGTTTGTAAAAACTTTCTTATAACCTTGTGTTCCTTGGGTAACAAAATTGTTAAATAAACTATAGAAAAATAGTAATGAAAATGTAGGTGACGGAAAAATTAAATTGACTGATTGTGAGATTCAAACTCAAGATCCCTCATTCTCATTCCTAGGGTCCTACACTACTGCTCCTCTGCTATCACAGTTATTCCAGTCGTATACTTAATCGGTCGTACATAAACTGGAAGTATATAAGTTCATAACTTTTTGTAGTGAAGTCTATATAACTATGTAATTATTGAGGTGTTATTTCACTGTAAATAGGTGCACAAATATTGCTGCCGAGGTGATACAAACTATTTTACAGTTATTGTAACTAAAGTTTTAGTTGCAATAACTACAAAATAGTTATTGCCACTATCAGTACACGTACATAGTTCAATAAACTATTTTATAGTTTATTGAACTATGTACATTAATTCTACATATAAAACTTGTATAGTTGTTCACTTTTACAGTCGCCACCACTATGAATTTTTCTCCGAGTGTAGCGTTACAGAGGGTTAACACTCAATCGAAGTTGATCGCGACTTGGATTCGCGGCCGCGGCGAGCCTCCTCCTTAGTCGAGAGCACATGACGCGCGCGGTCCATAAATGGAGAAAGGTGGACGATTGATCAGTCACCCGCAGTCGCCGCCTTCGGCGGCGCGCTCCGTAAACCGCCGCTTTTTCGCGCTCGCACGTGAGAACGCGGCCGCCCCTGTTCTCACCCTCGCGACAGGGAAACGGGAACAACCGATTTAGCGGCATTGTAACGCGGGATGATCCGCGAGAAGCGAGCAGACCGGCCCGGTCGTCTGCCGAGTCAATGCCGATGAAAGTGCTGTTTGTCACAATTTACTGTGCACAGCAATTTAAGGCTCGGTGCAGTGAACGACTCGGCATTCGTTCCATTTTTCTTCCGTGTTTATTCTTTCCGATTCTTTCCTTTCCGTGCGACCACCTAACCCGGGGGACCAAAGTAATACGATCTTTGCGATTTCACAACTCTCGAAACCTGTGTTTACGGCGACTCGCAGGCGAAAGTGCGAGTTACTTCGCGCAAGCTGCAATATTGGTAGTTGCACTGAGAGAAAAAGATTGCAATTATAATTCATAATGATTTTTGGTGCCAATATTATTTATAGTTTTAATTATGCAAATTATAGCTATTAAGTAATAAGTTAATAATTATTAACAAAAATTTAATTTTATTATTATTACGATGTAACTAGCAAGCGAATGTTTTAAAACTAGTAATATTTATTGTAATCGTGATAGCATTTACTATACAAAAATGTTTTACTTTTACCATCCATATTTTATATTAATATTTGAAATTATAATTTATAGTAAAATGTTATCATAGTTCATAAATATAAGATTAGGTTATTATTACTAACATTGTAGCAGTAATAATTATAAAAATAGAGCTTCTAACCATAATTATTTTACCATGCAATTTTCTCAAGTGTGAGAACATGTGCTCCGTTTTTATAGTTATTACTGCTAATGTTAGTAATAATAATTTTGTATTTATGGTTCTATGACAAAATTTTATTATAAATTATAACAATTTTAAATATTAATATCAATATAGTATCAAGATATGAGTGGTAAAAATAAAATAAACGTTTCTGTGTTGTAAATACAATTATAATTTTAGAATTTAATTTTTTTCTCTTACAAGGAACATTAGGCAACCAAGAAATTCAAAAAATCTGAAACTTTGTGTACAAATAGAGGAGTTCATTCATAACACAAAAATATTTTTTGTTCGTGCCCAATTTCAGTTTTAGGGGGTGAAACACCCTTTTGAAAAAAATCGGTTTTTTTCTTTTCAAGCGAATATCGTCGAAACTATAAGGGATGGAAAAAAATGTTCTGAATGAAAGTTGAATGGCTCGAAGAGTACTTTATAACAATAATTTAAAAAAAATGTTTTTTAAATTATTTTTTATACGAAAAGAGGATCAGAAGGAAAGGTCTAGGAATACGAAACAAAAGTTGGACTATCGAGAGCCAAAATATTGCAAAACGAAAGAAACGATGTATGACTCACAATCAGCTATATTTAAAACGGATTTACAAAGTATTTGTAAAAAAAATTTTCTTTTATTCTTTATTGCTATACAAATATCTCTCAAAATTTTACCTTCGCACATTTATTCAGTCACAAAAAATTGTCAAAGGCTAGTACGATTCTTGAGCAATCTGACCTTCTAATGTTAAATTGCTTTAATGCTAAGTATTTGCGCATTAAGTAAGACGAAGATCAAAGTAGCACAGTGATTAAAGTTTAAAGGGATTTAAAGCGCCGTGATCGCGAGCTGATGCACGTGTATTCAGCAGAGGATATACAGCTGTTTACTCGGAAGATCCAGATATCTGAAACCTTGCTCCCCATGCGTGCGAAAGATCAATATCGCGTCGTCACGTTTAAAACTAAACGTCGTAATAAATGTCGTAATAACATCGTGCGCAATGTAAGCAATTCTTCGCGGTGCGTAACGTGTCGATTTATTTGTAGTTCCTGAAAACAATACAAACCAAGTTAACCCTAAGTACTGTGAATAAATTTTCATCCAGGTGCTAAATAAAGTTTAGAGTATAGTTTTAAAATTTTAATAGTTTAAAATAATATTTAATATTTTTTTTACATTAAAGTAGTATCAATTTAATTATTCTAACACCTTGCGATTTATAATATAGAAAAAAATCTAAAAGTTTTCTTGAAAGTTTAAAACAATTCTTAATTATGTGAATTTTTATGCAGAATAATATTAACGTCAGAAAAAATGATTTATACTCTTTAGGGTTAACTCGCTTTCTATAATCGGAGGAATTTTTTTGTTTGTGAAATAAGATTGCGCAATCGGCAAATGTTAGTTACATCACTGAGACTTAAAAAATATAGATCTATGGATGTGTTCCATAATGTAACTTCCAAGCCACATGGCGCTGACACTCAACATCTTGTGCATATTGCAATTGGCATTCTATGACACAATTAAAATCCTAGCAATGAAGTTCGCCGCCTTGTAGACGGCAAATGAGCGTAGAAAATAGCTAATTGGTGTACCTGACGCACGCCGTTCTTTCCTTGCATATTGCGCAATAAGCTCGATCAAGGCGTAGTTTCATAAAGATACCGGCCAGGGGCATGAAGCGGGATATTTATACGTTAGCACGGTAAGCCTCCTTTCAATCCTTCTTTCCTGTGTAAGGATACGTCGGTTTCGGCCGTACAATGCATTATTGAGCACGAGAAATAAAATGTGACGCTTACGTGAGTGAGATAACACATCTATATACGCAAGGATTGAAGAGAAAATGAAATTGGCATTGGCACGTTTAATTAATTAGAGAAATGAGATAAGGGTTACGAACGTGAAAATATCATTTCGTAATGTGCGGGCAGTGTTAGATGCATTCCCGTGAATGGAACTTTTATGTTTGTGTCTCCTTTTTATGGACGTTTATCTTCCCCTCCTCCCTTCTCCCCTTCATATATATCTTATATCTGTTATATTACGTGAAATCTCACTCCGATCCCAATTTCGTACGATTGCGAGGTGTCGGTCAGGGTGTGTTGGTCGAGTGACAAACTTATTATTTCATGTGCATGTGTGCACGTACAGGGATTCTCATTCGTCCGGTACTCATGCGCCGTGCATGCAACCTTTAACACTCGGATAATCGAGATGACCTCGTCCCGTTATAAATTTAGATACTTTTACACAGCCGGAGAGATCGCGCGCTTTCAAATTCAATGTATTTTTGTCACGAAGGCAATCATCTCGATGTTATCGTTAGACTTTCTCTCATCGCTCGTTTACCGTGCTAAATTTTCTTTTTTTTTACGATCGCGTCTCTAAGAAAGATCATTGCACCTCCGTGACGTACTGAGAGGAGATATTTCGAGATCTCCTCTTTTGGCAAAGGATAAAGATGGGACGAATCGCCGGTGCGACCTTTAAATTGCTTAATCTGCATCGATCGATCGAGAGCAATCGAGTTTATGACGTGTTATTGTCGCCGATTGAGTTGCACTCCTACGTTCTCGATGCTCTCGCCGAATTAAACGTGCCATCGTTTATTTACTTATTTCGTTTGCCGGATCTTCGAGGACAACTACGGTCATGACCGTAGACGTAATTGAATTGAAAACGCGCGATCTGTTCGCCGAATTTCTAATTAAGGATGTATAGGACATTTATCAAAATAGTAACAAATTATGAAAAAATACAGATTGTTTTATATTGCATTTGAAAGTAGTAGAAAAAATTGGGCGGCGATTTGCTATCTGAATAAAAAGTTTTTTTAATAAGAAATAAACATGTGCTCTAATGAAAATATAATGAAATAAAAAATAATAAAAAGTATTTGAATTTTTAAATTTAAATACTTTAAATATTCAATATGGTTTATGTAAAGTTTCATTGCGATACAGAGATTTGTAAAATAAACAAAATTTATTTACAAAATAACTAAACAGACAATCACAATATAACTTTGTGTAAATCATCTTGAATACTTAAAGTACTTGCACAACAAAATTAAGATTTTTCTTGATATTGTAAAAAATAGTTTAATTTTTAATAATAGACAAATAGAGTAACTAAATTATAAAAATGTTATTAAATAAAAATATTATCTTATTTTTTACACAACTTTTATATGTATATAATTTATTTGAAGTGTTTTAATATTAAACATATTTTCAAATTGTATTTACTTTGCAGAGACCGTATATCCGATACATCTTTAATTTGCATAACCGACTTTTCCTAAATTCGTATCAAAGATTAAATCCTAGTAGATAAAGGCTTCGGATTAATTTTATTAAACACAATGTCGGTCCCGAAATTCACTTGAGACTCACTTTACATCTTTCACTCGTCGAAGAGTCACGGAGCTCGGTTCACTCGCGAATAAGGAAAAAAACTTTCACGCCATGTACGTAACATGTCTTTTGCTAACGTGTCGCAAAGATCGACGCAGGGATGTCGTTTAGTCGGAACCATCAAGTCGCTAAATGCTCTCCGGTAATGGCTGAGTGTACGGCCGATGCGAGTTTTTGACCTCTTCGAGAGAAATGCACTGCGGCCCGAGTGACAGTTTAATGGAGTAACGAGTAGAGGTTCGAGACTTTACTGCGGGATTTAAACCATCAGGTATAGTCCCAGTGATTTAAACTTCCGCGCCTTCCCGTTTTGTCAAAATTTTCGCACGTCACTTTCATATATCTGCACACAAAAAAATATCAATTCTGTTACAAAAAAAAGCAATTATTCAATTTACTATTTTTCTTCCAGTAAGTAACGATTATCTTTAACTAACAATATTTTCTTGATAATTGATTTAAAATATATTCATCACAAATTCAAAAAAATTCAAAAAAATCATATAATTCTAAAAAAAAAGAATTTATTCTTTTTTGAAGAATATTAAAATTGTATCGAAAAAAAATTAGAATAAACAAATCGAATTTTTTAAATCTAATATTCTTAATTGAAATATTTAATTACTAGGATTTAAAATGTATTTTGATTAAATTTGATGTTTATGATGAATTTATGAATTTATGAAATATTTGAACACGTATATTTATTCATTCAATAAATAATTTACAGTATTTCTTTTTCTACATGTACACAGAAGTTTAAGTAAATATTACTTGTTTCGAGTAAATGAGTGTATTTTAAGACTTGTAAAGAAAATATTCGTTGTAAAGATAACCGTTACTTAAAGGGGGAAGATTAAAAGTTAAGTAATTTCTTATCTCAGCACAAGAATGATATTTTTCTGCATGTGCCTCGAATACGTGTCTAAAATAAAATTTAAATTTACATTCGATCCATTAAAACGCTCCAAGATTATCCCAGCAAAGATTGATCATTCCTTGTTCGTTAAAATAAGTCTTGATAAAT
Organism: Solenopsis fugax; assembly: GCA_003595255.1. Classification (NCBI taxonomy): domain Eukaryota; kingdom Metazoa; phylum Arthropoda; class Insecta; order Hymenoptera; family Formicidae; genus Solenopsis; species Solenopsis fugax. The sequence continues at coordinate 16,948 of QKQZ01007340.1, read as the reverse complement.
TTTTGATAAGATACAGTTTCGCAGTCGATGATTTGTTTACGAGGTATCATTAGCCAAAATGTTGAAAGCTACTGTATCATGTGGCAAAATCTACTCTAAGACGAGTGGGATTAAGCAATTATTCTCGTCGTTTAGGTGGTAACGCTGATGAATGACTCAACATACGTTTCGTTTTAATATCTGGCGATAAAAGGCTCTTCACGAGAATGCAACAAATTTATATTCACTCAAAAAATATTTTACTGATGTAGATAAATTTCTAGATATCATAACAAAAATTTATCACTATTTTTTGTATCTGCTAAAGCTAAAGTATTGTCACATATAGAATTTATAGCAGCAACATTTTAGTAATCCTAGAAAATTTAGGTTTTATTGCAAATTATTTTAATACAATTAAATTTTATAATAAGTATGATTGGCTTTAAGATGAATATGCGCCATAGGAAAATTTTTTTTCTAAATTTCACAAACATTTCATAAATTCAGTCTGTTATTTAGATTGGTTATTACCGACAATATCAAATATATCATATTTGCTAATCACTTAATTAATTTTTTGCAACCAAAAATTGTGATTGTACTTTGAAAGACCATTTTTTAAGTGTAAAACACGGAATGATATATATATTTTTTAATATTTTTTCTAATTATTAAATTAAAAACTGTATATTTCTCTCATTTTAATAATTACTTTCTTTTTCTTTCTTTAATAACTATTTTTTTCTTTCCGGATTCTATATTTAACTCAGAAATTTCGCTCGTGTTTCATTTGCTTATTGAATTACTCTTCACGATCTCCATGTATGTAATTGATACATGTGCGCGGACTTTTAAAATATTCATCCAGCCGAAGTTCATCGATAGCTCGTCTTACGTCACCTCTCCATCGCGTTGGCAAGAATATATGTAAAAATTGTTTTGCAACGTGACAAAATAAATAATCGAAACGAGTTTCAGCCGAAATTTGGAGGCTCTTACATTATGTATGAACTCTCATGTTTTGATACACATACGCACATACACACGGAGGAAGTTGCACTCGTGTGCGTTTGTACGTACATACAATCGAGCGTTCATTGCTATTTTTAGCGCGGCTTTTTATTGTCGTTCGAGTCACCTCTCCGTCTTATCTAACTTCTTTTTGCATTTTCATGTTAATTTCCGCAACGGTCCATGTTTGGAAGTAAACTTCCGTTAATTCTACATTCAAGGTTCGTTCAGAATTACAAATTGCATTCTTCTTTGGAAAAGAAAGCAACCTTTTTCCAAGTTTCTCCCGGTCATGTTAATTAAAATTGCATTCAGGCAAAAATCGCAATATGCCTTAATTTGGTAGCTTTCATATTTTAAGAAGGTGCCGCTTTGCGATTTTAATTACGAAACTCACATGCACTTCTTTCCACTCGATTCGAGAGAGTGACCGTCATTCACTCCGCACAATGCTTCGTTCAGTTCTCATTATACGCTGGCGAGTCCGGACGTCAGTAAACTGAACGAAATGTAGACGGCGGAAGCGCGTGTCGCGCTTAATTCCGACGCTTAAAATTTCGGACGAGAATCGAACGTATTATATACATATGAATGCACGATTGTCGCATTCGACGCCACTTGTTGCCGTCGCGCGATATTGAATCTGCAAGTGGCACGCGTCGTTTTCACCTTCGGGGTAAGGTGGGCACGAGAACGAGGACTCGTGACGTTAAACTCGGGAGTGCGTTAAAAGCGGGCCTTTTCAGCTGTCCGCTGCCCACGACGATATCCATTGTGTTCGGCCGTAAGAATGAGGTGTGCACCGCTAAAAAAAATGCTTCGCTTTCTCGGCCCGGTGGTTTCTTAATGAATATATCCCGTCCGCAAAGCGAGTCGCAGACTGCCCTTAATCTTCGGCGAAACGCTTTTCACTCTGATTCGCGATTTTGGCAGACTGCCGAGAGAACGAAATTATAAAAAAAAAAAACACGTTTCCTTTACAAGTTATTCCCGATAGTGTTGCTAGCCCGAGACTTCTTTTTGTCTCGGTTCTTTGGAACGAAACGAAAGAACCGGCAGCGTAGCTGTCTATTGTTAAATTTCCTCTGCTTTTTAGTCTCGCGAATTATTTTCCGATACCGAGATTTTCGTTGCTGTAATGGCTCTGCATTTTTATTATTTCGAATTTTATTTCTTTTGTATTTATTATGTCAATATGATAGTTTTTCTGTTATTTTGAACTCTTTAACGATACGAATGCTAGATCAGAAAATATCAATGTTTGTGTATGTGTATATTGACAATATAAATATGTTGTTGAGTACAAGATATATGCTACAGGCACTCAAAAATATGTTTTGCTGCTGTAGGTAGATTTCTAGTCACAACAAACATTTATCACTATTTTTGTATCTGCTAAAATATTGTTTGTCACATGTAGAATTTATAGCAACAATATTTTGACATTTCTTCTAGAAAATTTAGTTCTTATTGCCAATTATAACAGTTAAACAAAAAGTATGATTGACCTTAACATATAGGCGCCACAGAAATATTTTCTTTCTAAATCTCACAAACAGTTCAGATATAAATTCTGTTTCTGTTATTTAAATTAATTAAGTGCCAAAGATATGCGATTTCACAATATTTGCTCATCATTTATCTATCTTAATTAAGTGCCAAAGATATGCGATTTCACAATATTTGCTCATCATTTATCTACCTTAATTAATTTTTGCAGCCAAAAAGTTGTGGCTGTACTTGCAAGACTTTTTTTTAGTGGGAAAACTTGCAATTTTAAGGAGATTCAGTTTTTATCTTTGAAAATCATGGATATTCGTGGGATTTTATTAATGCTCAAGGAAACTTTTGGAATTTTACTTTTAAATTTAAATTTTATCTCTTTTTGATAAAATCATTTCTTGTATTTTCTGTCCAGTGATGTAAACTAGATTCATGTATTAGACAGATCGTTATACGGCATTTAATTCATATTATTTCTTTCTCTCTCGTTTAATCTTCAATTTAATATTAAAATTTTAAATGGCTTTTCTTTGTGATATATTACATAAATAAAGAATATTAGTAATAAGTGTAATAAAATAAATTAAAAGTGATAAGTGTAACAAAGTAAATTTAAAGTTGCAGTAAAAAATTCTCTAATTTTACCGAAATTTTAATTAAAATTTCTAGAAAATCCGGGAATTCTCAAAGAATTTATTTACAAAATTTGAACATGCACCCTGTGGTTATAATTTTTCTTCTCTTAATAACATATATCCTTTTTTTTATATAAACATCTATATACTTTAAAAAAGATTCAATTTGTGTTTTGTTTATTTTTATAGTTCAACACAAATGCATTGCGTTGTTAGGTCGCACACACTTTACGCAGTGGCATAAAATGTAGATAAATAAGAGTCCTAAGGCGCAAAGTAGGTATTCTTTGTTGAACCACGGTCGCCCGTGGTGAATCGTCGCGTGTAATTAGACTTAACAATGTTTCTCCTTACGGAACGATAGCTGCACCGAGTGCACCCGTGTATCGATGTCAAGGACACAGGACAAAACCGAACCACCGCCGCCGCCGCCGCAGCCTCAACAGTCGCGTTCTACTCGCTTTTTTCTTGCACCGCCGCAGAGATGTTTCCTTTTCAGGATTTAAAGTATGACATCACCCTCACCTCGATGCTTTTTACATACGCACCGTGTGGTGCGCGAGCGCGCGTTTTACCTCTCTTACATAATAAGCATTACTTACGTCGCGCGCAGAGTACACGTTCTGTAACATTCTGTTCGCGCGGCCACTTAAAAACGAAGAAAAATGGTATATACCAATATTGTGTCCTCTAATGTTCGCGAGCGACAAGTGGAAAAGCGTACAGAGATACGTGTCATCGCCGAGTCCGTCTCAAGCGGCTCTCAAATCGACTTGTTTTTCAAGAGCGCTGCATGAGATAGCTTCTCGCTTATCTCAGTTATTTTTATACGAATGTCGCATATAATATAAATAAGATCCTGCGAACAGTGGAGAAGTAGTACACTGAAAAAGAAAAAATTTTATGTTCAAGTAAATATATTTATTTTAACATTATTTCCTTGATTTAACAAAATATTTTGTAAGTTTAAAAATAAATTATTTTATACTAGCTAATATTTATTTAAATCAAGGAAAAAAAATAAATACATTTTCTTGAAAGTAAAAAAACTTTTCAGTAGATATTAAGAATAGAAATTAGAATTTTAGAATCAGTTTTCCTCAATGAATATTAAATATACATTGAAAGAAAAAATTACTAAATTTTAATAAATACTGTTTGAATAGTTGCAATAAAATATTTACTAAATGTAAATAAATATTTAGTACAAGAATCATTAATTTAATTTAACTAATTTATTTTTTTATTGAATAAATATTTATGTACCGTAAGTAAATATTTTATTGCAACTATTCAAACAAATATGTATTAAAGTTTAGTAATTTTTTTCTCCGTGTAACGCACAATAGATATAAACAAGATGTAATAGATGCAATAGATATAAATAAGACATATAAATTCGTCGTACAAAACACAACTTATTTATTTGTAACATTCGTTAAGGAAACTAATTCTCTAAAATTCCAATTCCTATTCCTAATACTCGTATTTCTCAACTATACGCAAGGCCTAATTCGTTCGCTTCACGAACTCGGATCATTGCCTTAGAGTTCCATGAATTTCGTGTATGCTCGAGGATATCTTTCGTTATGTCGAGATTATCGAATCAACACCGAACAGTGTCGGTCGCTTTACCTCGGAATCACTGTAATAAAACGAGAACGAATGCGCTGCGACACTATCGAATTGCGTTTTATCTCGAAGCACATTTGTCTCACTACGGTGGAGAGATAACCGAGGAACATGGGTCGCCAAATATAGTCCGTTGCAAATCGCGGGGTACGACCGGCTCTTCTCGGCACCGGTGAAATTGTGCATTTCTCTTTTTCTCGCTTTACACATTGCAGCACGGATCTACTTCACGACGATAAAGAGAGCTACGATTCTAAAGAAATGTATCACCCACTCGTCTAATCGCAGTAATTTAAGTCATACACTTTTTGCTCTAAAGTAATTAAGCTTCTTGTTGTGCCTTAGGATATTATTTGGAGACGCGACCTGCGCGAAAATTGACTCGGCTTTCCCACATTCGCATTCGCTTTCGTAACCGTCGGCAGATCTCTCGTCTCGCTCTTCCTGAGGCTTTTCTGTTAAACTGCCAAGAAGTTCAGCGACGTATTTGATACCCGATATATCTCGCGTACCCGAAAATACGCGTTCCGTATTTTCGACGAGGGCGCGTTTCCCTCGGGGGGGGAGGGGCCGCCCTTCCCCCTTTCCTTTTCCACGTGCACGGCGCCTCGCGGACCCACCGATTCTGCACGCACGCGATCTGCATCTCTGCGTGCGTGCATGCGTGCGGAGAGAAACGTGCACAACCTCCCACGTAGCTCTAACAACAATTTTAACGGATCGTGCACCCAAGTTCGACAAGTAAGGCCGTACGGATCTCTCGCCCACGCGTGGCGGCCGCGAGTACGACTTCGCATGACTCTCCTTCTCGCGTGTCGTTTCTGTTTAGTCTTTTACTACAAAGAGCCACTATATGGGCTGGTCTCGCCAACCCCGATTAACCTAATCGGCCGAAATTAAATTTACGAATTGCCAACTGCAAAACTGATCGTATTATTTTGTCTTCCTTGTCCATTTTCCGTAAAGTATATTTTATTTATATAAAATGTAAAACTTAATTAATAATTGAGTAATTTTTTAATCAAAACTAATTAAGATAATTAAAGAATTGGGCTAGTGATCAGTTTTAAGTTTTGCAGTTGGTCATTCATAAGTTTAATCGATCGATTTTTTTCTATAGTTAATTGGAGTCGATGAGATCGGCTCTACAAGTGGCTTTCTTCGTACACTGAGAAAAAAAAACTGTTAACTGAACTAAATACGTTTAGTTGCATATGAATTACTTAGTTCAAATGTTAATTTATTTGAGTCAAATACACGGTAGTAATTCGAATGAATATCTGTAGTTATGTTAAATGACATTTCTTTGAATTAACAAATGTTTGCTTGACAGCCCGTGACCGCCGCATTTAGTTGAATGAACTAATATTTTTTTAAGTTAAATTTTTTTTCTCAGTGTACGTTCGCCTTGTAGGAAGAGCCACTTAATAGCTCGCCGAAAATTTTCATTTGAAATATATGTATACGTGATTTGGAAAATACTTTCTGACTCTTGCATGTACAACGAACGTCTCCAATGCATTTTTAGGTGCACAGCCTGCACAATTGCGCTATTATACATCGTTATTCTATTTAACAGACAATCGTTGCAATTGATATTGAAAAACTTGCGCAGAAATAGATTTTATCGAGATGTTTACGTTTTACGGATGCAATGTAGCGTAGAAATGCAACGTGGAAGTCACTTCGTAACACGTAGATACGATCGTGAATGGATCAGAGGTGCATGTAGCTTTATCGAGAGATTGAAGATAATGGCGCAGAAGAGCAAAACCAAAGAGGAGAGCAAAAACTCTCGGCGCTGAGCAATGATGTCACAGCCAGACGATAGCCCTGAGAGAACGTTTACCCCGTGGCTCGAAAATAGGTTTATACGCCTATGTATAGCACTTCGTTAAATACATTTAAACGCCGCCCTGCATCGGAACACTTTTGCAGTACGTGACGGCGGCGGTGCGCGAGCTGCTCAATGGAAAATTAAATTTACCCAACGTTTACCTAGATATCCTCTTTAGGTGCGAGTTATAAATGTTGCATACGTATTTATAGGACATTAAATCGACGCGTTAAAGCTGGATAGTAACGTTGGCGTTCGTACTCGATGATTTACGTTAATTATAACTTCCGCCATAATTACTACGCAGTCGCCTTTCGCGCGCGTTTTCGCAGGCACTAAACCGCGAGCGTTCAATCAGAAATTCGCTGGTTAATCGTGCATCCCTCTTAAATGGCAAAAACTGGCATTCTGTCTGCGCGTGTCGTATTACTCTGAGGTCGTAACCACGAGTGCACTTGCAGTCTGGCAGAGACTCGCGTAATAAGAGGAAACATAGCGCAGCGATTCCTCAAGAGGATGGGGGTTTCGCCTCCCTCTGAATCGATATGTCGCGTCACTCTGAAGCTGGAGATGTCAACATTGCACAGGCATGAGATATTACGATCTCGTGTAGGCCTACTCCTCTCCACTTTCATATCTACTTCGTTTATATCATAAATGTTATGATTTAAAGTGATTCATTCTTGTCACATGAATTACTGGATATCTTATTCGCAGGATAGTAACTAGTTAAAAAGTTAATAACTTTAATTTAACTTTGTTAATTTTAAATGATTTAATTTTTAACTAGTTATTTTTAAGATATAAACTTTAATTTATTAACTTTTTTCCTAAATTAAAAATTTATCTTTGTAAAAGATAAAATACATTCCCGTGTAAAAAAAAACAATATTTCTTTATTATTTTGTGTAAACTTAATTTACAAATAAAATATGAAATTTGTTTAACGATCGATGATAATTGTTTTTAGTAATCTAACTTTAAAAACTTACGAATTTCTAATTTGATACAAATAATGCTTTTCAAAATTAACTTTTAATTTAACTTGAATTAATTTAATTTTAACGCAACTTTTAACTAAACAATTTTTTGTTCATGTAGTTAACTTTTAACGTAACTAAATTAATTTTATATAAGCAATTAATTTTAACTTAATTTAGTTAAAATATATATATTAACTTATTATCTAACCCTGCTTATTCGAGGAATTAATCTCTGAATAACTATTAATAATAGCTTTCTTTCTATATTTCGGTTCTCTTTTTCTGCATTATTAGAGAGAAAAATACTGAAAGATATAAAATAAGGAAAATTGAATATAATAATTAAAAAGATATATTTAGAAAACTTTCTGAATGACATAATGCATTCCTGAAATGCGAAAACCGTTTGCGTCAAGGGCGCTTCTATTATTAACCGGTTTTTTCGCCGTAGTTGGAAGTGTTAATTAATATACCGTAATGGAGTCCCGTATAAACACTTTCTGTGCTCGCTAAATTAACCGGTAGACCTCGATCGCCTTGATGCGAAAGCGACGACGCGATTCCGCCGAAGGAGGACAATCGTTGCCACCGCGGCTATAATCGGCCGATATGCGCCATAAATTCAAACTACGCACGTGTTCTTCTTTTCCAGGTTGTCCAGAATGGTTTGGAGATCCTCACGTATCTCGCGGATCGGATGGGTCACGACTTCAAGCCTTACATCTCCACCATCATCCAGCCGACGATAGACAGGCTAGGTGAGGCACGGGGCGTATTTGTTTCACCCGTTTTGTCTCGTAAATCGTCTTCGAGGAAGAATCGGCCCGGCGCGATACGCGATATCGAAAATTTCTATTATTATTTACGACGATCGATAATTCCACGAACGATCCACGATGACCGATAATTGGCACCGATAGAATGGTTTCTAAATAAATTGGTATTTATCGTGTACATTCCGGCTTATAAATATCCCATATTCGCGATATAAAGATAATTTTAACATCGTGCAATTAATTGGAAGACTATGCTACATCCCCAGACGGTCTCGATTGTGAATTTCGCGAACATCTCGTCGCGCATTGGGTGAATCATCGTTAACCGCTAAATGAGTTTCAAATAGAACGAGCCGGAGTGACGTTTAAACGCCTTTAATGAGGTTGAAGTCTATGACAGATGTGTACACCATATTTGTCGAGAACCGGTCCGCCGATCGCTTTCAGTTGTCCCGCGCGAAGCCGACGCACGTCGAGAATAAACGTTACGCACGACCCAACGATATATCCGCGAACGTTTCGTCCGCGTCGCTATTTCTAATTTTCCCGTGTGCGCGAGCCGAAGTTCAAATTCGCATTTGTCGACAGGTGACAGTAAGGATGCTACCAGGGAGAAGGCGCAACTGGTGCTTCTGAAAATTATGGAGAAGGGATGCATGTCGCCTCAGAATCTTCTGGACAGACTTCGTCCAGCCTTCATTCACAAGAATGCAAAATTACGAGAGGAGGCTTTAATCCTATTGACGACGACGCTGAACGAGTAAGTTGAAATTCCGCGTTTATCCGAAATACAAATTATATTTATAAAAATATTTATAAAAATACTTAATAAAATAATGAATCTTTTTTTTTTTTTTAATGGAACATTTGAATTTTTTCAGGCATGGAGCAGACGAGATGGCACTGTCGGGAGTGATCCCGAGCATCGTGAAGCTGCTGTCCGATCCCTCGGAAAAGGTTCGGGAAACCGCTCTGAACACGCTGGCGGACATCTATCGACACGTTGGCGAGAGATTACGCGTCGATCTGCAAAGAAAGCACAATGTGCCGCAAGCCAAGTAAGTGAAATGGCCGGAGAAAGCGATTGTCTTTCGGCTTTCGGTCCGCATAGAATTTCATAGCGTATCTCCTCTAATCCGTGATTCAGTTCGTACGAAGAAACTTTTCTCCTCCTCGTTTAAGTATCACCTGACCGGCGCGATGCAATAACAAAATCGTAAAATTCTCGATCGATTATGTAAAACTCGGCTCGTTCCTTCTGCTTACAGAATGCTCCTGCTAATAGAGAAGTTCGATCAGCTGAAGGCCGCCGGTGATCTCTTACCCTTGGCAATGTCGTCCGACGGTGAGTAGATTGAATTCTCGACTCTGGCGCCGCGGGGTACCGCTTAATTTAAGCTCGACGACGACAACGTAAGGCGACGGAAAGTAAGGCGCGAGTCGCGCCACGCGGCGTACACCATCGCTATTCAACGTGGAGCACGAGGCTTGTATCGTGCTGCCATCGCGCAGCCGTGGAGTTTATCACGCGGCAATCCTGCCTGCCTTCGCATGCAGGAAGAAGGCTCCTTCCACCTGACTGCTCGCCCCGCTCGTCCTCCACCTCCTCGCAGTTTAGCGTTACACGTATACATCATGAATATTTACCGAAGACCGCGTGTTCCCCGATGTGACGAGAATACGCATCTGCCTCCACGGTACTACTACGTCCTGCTCGTCGGCGACTTCGATTTAATGACACGTCGGTATCTCGGCTCGATCGGAATTTTTACCTCTACACTTCCGGCGACGGGAGCGAACAACGCCGATGACAGAAATAACGTTCGTAGTTGGCGCGCCACGTAAACGTTTCGTTTCCTTAAACGGGCGTAATAACGCGAGATCGCTGATTCGCGTTATCTGCTCCGACCGCCGAGGAGATTACATAATATTGCATTCACAGAGCGATAGAACCGCGCGCGATATATCGTATCGGTGTATTGTTTCAAGCACCGCGCCTCCGCGTAATCCATACCGAAGATTGAGACTGTCTCGCTTCGTAACGGACGGCCTTGTGAAAGCCACGGCTGGCTCGGCTCGCCGGACGTTCGAGTTTCGGTCGCGAATATTATGTGTCGTACCGGCAATCCCGCACGCCTGCTACCTTCGTTTCTCAATTGATAGGAAATGATCCGTCTCGTCGAAACCGACGGACGGAGAGAGGAAAAGTTCGACAAGACTTGCCATCGCCGTGGCATTCCGCTTGCGCAATCGGTCGCAACACAAAATGTTGCGGCTACTCGAGAAGGGACTTCCCCGTATTCGCTAAATATCATCCTCGCGTCTGTGTCTTCATCTGTCCCAAGGTTTGCCGGAATTTCGCGACATTTCTCGTACACCGTGCGATTACTCTACAAGTGTCTTACAGTATTATTTAATAAATAATATTCCTGAAATATTATTTAATATTAATAAAATGTGATTATAAGCTCACTCCTATAATATTCGTGTAATATTTACCACCAATAATATTCGTAGAATATTATCATAATATTCCACGGATATTGAAATAATATACCACGAATATTATATAACAATTGACATGTAACATTAATACATTATTCCAATAATATAAAAATAATATTAAAAATATTGAATAATATTCTCGGAATATTATTTCAATTTTTAATAATATTTGTATAATATTCTAGGAATATATTATAGCGCTTCTAGGGTATTAGTTGCCATTATTAATTATCGTGCTATTCGCGATAATTCCGCGAAAGGCCAGGGGGTTCTCATCGAACACGGTTCGACACGGTTATTTGTCATATACGTTATCCTTACGGATCAAAGTGATTAAACATTCCGCTATCGCGACATAAATGTCGATAGAAAAGTTCACTAAATAATTACATCGACGATTAACGCGGGACTATTCGTCATCCCGGTGAAAGTAGCAATTACAATCGACGACGCATATTGAGATGTGGCGCGTTTAGGTATTCCACACTTTCGTTACCCAGTGAATTTTAAGTAGATTCCGCGAAACTTTTTTTTTCCACTCTCGCCTCTCTATCGAAGATGCGCGTGAGTCTTGTTTTCCTTGATACACCCTGCGCATATACGATCACGATTAGATCATACCTGGGCTTGGCGAGGAGAAGCCGCGGCGGCAGCGGCGCTTCGCTTGATTTCAGAGATATTAATAGAACTCAAAATAGCCGTGAAGCACTAATGACGATCTTCCGCGAAGCGCCGTCCATCCCCCTTCATGGACATTCGAACTTCCGGTCGTGGGAAGTCCGAGGGATCAATCTCAGGCGTTATTGGAGCGACTCGCGGCACGTTCTACACACTGATTACGCATCTATGAATATTTCAGCCTCCTGCACACATAAGTTGCGCTCTACAGCAGCAGCAGCAGCATTGCGGAATCCCCCGTCGAATATGCGCATCTAACGTGCCTCGCATGTGTTAAATCGAAAACGTGTAATTTAATCGAAATTATGCCGCGTGAAGAAAATTCAATTTACTCGCGCAATTAAAATAATTCTGAATTAATTCTAATTCCTCGATCGCGATCGCGTTACACATCGGTGTCTGTCTTATTCATTCATGCATAAACGCGAACAACGTTTGCTTAACACTTCGCGTACATTCAATTTTCTACTTTTTTTATGACTTACGCATACTTCACGATCGTGACGTAATCGCGCTCGTGACACCCGTCCGCCGTGTTTTGACGACCAGATTCCCGTTCGTCGAATACAAATGAGAACCGCAGGGCGAATTCTTTTTTTTTTTCTTTTTATTTTTTTTATTCTTTTTTTTTTTATCGTGGTACACCGCAATGAAATTCCTACGACGAACACGCCGATTAAAGTCGTCATCGCGACGACGGTATCCTCGAAGTTATGCGAGGCGGAAAGGTTGCGCGCACCCGGCGAGCGAACAAAAATTTGCATAAGTCTCGTTTTCGCTCTCTCTTTCCCCGTGACCCCGTAAAGCGCGATTGTGTTAGAAGTTCGCGTTAAGGCACGGTCACACCGCGCGATCTCTCCGTAACGTTCCTCTCGAGTATGCTTCTCGCAGCTAAAAATAGAAAAGATGTAAATGTGAAATCAATGAGAGTTGCGTGACTATGAAAAAAAATTGTTGCCACCGTAAGTAGAAGTACGATGCATGTTTTGTGAAACGAGCTGTCAGTTTTCTACCTCGTTTTATATTTAAATCCTGATATAAGTGTCTGATTCTCTGGTGTCGATATATAAATTACTAGGATCAATCTTCGAACGGAGTAATATCTCGAAAGTTTAGAAATTTAGATTTAAATTATACATATTTTAGACTCCGCCGGTGACTTTAATTACAGCGTGTCAATCGTCAGGAGGCTAATTCGCGCCGACGAATTCTCATACGTGTCAAGCGAAACTGGAAACTACCCCGTTACGCATCGTGAATTTTGCATCGCCACCCCGCTCTTAATCTCGCGCCTTATTATGCGACCTTACCCCGAGGGCAGCAGTGATGCAGTGTATGTATGTACACGTGCGCAAGTGAAAGGTAGGGTAACACGCAGATTTATCTCCGCGGAGCGGCGCACGGTTCCACCGTTGCGCCGGTGTGCTCACGATCAGATATGAAAATACGGAATAACGCCCAGCTGCTGCCCTTTCATCGCGCGTTCTTTGACCGTTGCCCCGTTACCCTTTTGCGTAGCTAGGCAACGAAACGAAACCGTTTCCGAATCTCACGGAAAAAGTCGACTTAAGAAAAGATTAATTCTCTTTAGATAATTTCTAGCTACGACCTTAATAAACGGCATTAAGGATGTGTCGGACATACGTCCCTGTAAAGTAAATAAAATTTGGAAATGCGTTTGATATTAACACTTCAAATAAATTATTTGCATATGAAAGTTGTGTGAATAAGATTATATTTTTATTCAATAACATTTTTATAATTTATTTAGTCTATTATTAAAAATTAAATTATTTTTTTACAGCATTAAGAAAATTCTCAATTTTTGTGTGTAAGTATTTTAAGTGTTCAAGATGATTTATACAAAGTTTTATTGTGATTATCTGTTTAGTTATTTTGTGAATAAATAAATAAATGAATTTCGTTAATTTTTGATACAGAATTGACCTCTGCATCGTAATGAAATTTTACGTAATATATTATCATGAATATTTAAAGTACTTAAATTTAAAAAAATTCAGATTTTTTTTATCATTTCATTATTAATTATATTTTCATTGGAGCACGTGTCTACTTCTCATTGAAACGATTTTTTTATCCAGATAGAAAATCGCCACCAAATTTCTATTACTTTCAAATACAAAACATAGTAAAACAATGTATAATTTTTTTCATAATGTTTTCAGAAGTGTTCTATACATCTCCTTAATGACGTCAATTTATGGCTTAGTCTAATTTTTTTTTGTAAAACAAAAGTAGGACAGAAATAGGATTCGTCAGACAATCGTGCGATTGAGAATTAGAGTGCTTAAGAATCTCCTTTCTTTCGAATAAAAAAAACAAATTATTCTGTAATGGTACAGTAATCGTTTGGCTAACCCGTGACACACGATATCGCGCGATAAGCGTGTTTATACGCGATTATATGCGCAATGTATATGCGCTGTTATGTAACGACGAGGTATTATCGCCTGTCTTCTTCGATGCTATAGAGGCCGTGTGGGCGATTCTTCTTAGCGTTGTCTCTCTAACGGCAGTACCTCGCACGCGGGAATCGACGCTCACATTTTCCGATGCCGATGATCTCATGGCGCGTGACGCCACCCAGAAAATCTACTATTTACTGTCGCTCGTGGCTCCTCTTTTATCCTTCCTCCCGGAACTGTGCGTTCTATTTTGCCGGAGGTTCTTACCTATCGTAATATTGCATCAGTGATAATTCACAATCTTGTTCAGGAGCGTCGAACGTCTTCGAAACAAGCCGTGTAAATTATTTCGAACTGTACTTTTCGTTCAACGAACTTATTTAGAGGTACTCGTATTTCGTTTTAACGCGATATAAAAATTTGCAGCGAATTTATAACTCGCGAACGAGGCGAATAATTTGTATTATGATTGCATCGATCAACGATAGTATCTTAATTTGACGATAATCTCTTTAAGAATCTGTTGTGAGGTAAAAATTCGAAAAAGGAGCAAAGGAAGAAATCGATGAAGGTCTACCGAGAATTCTCGACCAAATCCGTCTTTTATTTATTAGCTCGTGGTTATTTTTCAAGCCGCCGTCTTTGACGCACGATCAATGCTGCCAATTTTCTACGTATTTTCGAGGCATCATTATTTCCTCGTTCGGCGAAGGTCGCTCGGCGAAGAGTACCTAGTTTAGCGGCCAATTATACGTGTCGTTCTTTTTGCGACGCATAAAAAAAAAACGGAATTCAAGCGCCGACTTGTTTTCGCCGATAATAGTGTCCGTAATGATCCCTGTCCTGCGGAGTGGCCGCGACGTTTGATTGCTCATCATAAATTGGCCTTCGGAGCACGACGTGCCGCTTTGATACTCGGCTTTGATCTCGCGATTTCTACCGTCTGCTATTTTTCTCTAAAATCCACACACTGAGAAAAAAAATTGCTGAAAAACTAAAACGTTTAGTCCGATACACTGAGAGAAATGTTTTGTAAAATCAACCAAAGTTGTTTGATTGATTAGTGATCAAATGAATTTTATAGTGATAGTTACTAAATATATAGTTGTTTTGACCAAACAATTTGTAGTCTTAACCAAATAATTATTTTCATGCAACAAATTGCAAAAAGTGTTTGGGTTTTTTGTTAAATGTAACAAAGTTTTTGGCACCAGTAGCTATAAAATTCATTTGATCACTATACCACCAAACGATTTCTCTCAGTGTACGTACAACTAAATATTGAATTGGTTTGATTAATTCTTGGTTAAAAAATTTAAACGGTTGACATGACTAAACTACACCTTTTTTTTGTGCAATTAAATAATTGTCGAATCAACCTAATGCCTAGTTGATCGTGTCGGACTAAATATTTTAGTTTTTTAGCAAATTTTTTTCTGAGTACATCTTTTCATTCTTCGAAGTCGTGCAAAGTGTGATAAAGTTGAAATATCTCTCGAGACACAGGAAGCGCCAACTTCTTGCACTAGAACAGCTTGATGACTTTGCTCTATTTTGTAAAGAGAGCGGGACCGTTTGTTCCCGGCCGATGTCGGACGGTTTAATTTTTATATCGCAGGCCTTATCTCTGCCTCACATTTCGTACGTTTCGCGGACTCGCGAGCGCACATTAGCAACGCTAATTAGCGACGAATTAAGTTGCCAACTCGCTTTCACCAAGGACGCGATCCCCCGACGACGGGGGCCGCTGGGAGCCGTGTATTATCAGACTCTTTCCGTTCTTCTTCTTCCGTAACACTTCGTTCCGTAACGCGCGTCCGTGCTGAATTTCTAAGGAGGCGGGCAGCCTCGCATCGACGGCGAGCTTCGCGAAAGAGCAGAAGACACAACCATTACACTTCGGCCCACGCCGCCGCACGTCCGCGTATATACCTTAATTATACCGTCACGAGTGTAATTACCGATACCGCTTTCATACTCCTGCATACGAATGTAGACATAATTGCGTGACGAGGAGGGAGAGAGGGAGAGAGAAAGGAAGATGGCAATTTTGCGGTCGCGGGAAAAACTGGGAGGGTTGGATATGGGTTTTTTTTTTTTTTTTTTGGCCGGTCCGTCCACCTGACGACTGCATTCAGAAAAATCGCGGAGCCGCGAAATATTTCACGACACGTTGCGTCGCATCGTAGAAATCGCAGCACTGCCGCGCGATGAATCGAGGCCATTTATACGCGCTTCCGGTATTTTATATCACGCCAAATGATTGGGTTATTCAACGTCGCTTGACCCTAAAGTCGCGCAATCGAGCCCCGGGGACAGATTCTTTCATAAATCTCAAAACATCGCACACCCAGAGAAAAGTTATGTTTAAATTGATGAAACCGTTTGTTTAACTTTGTTTTAGTTTTTAAGTTAAAGTGAAAATATTTTTGAGGAAAATAAAATTTTATTTGATTTCAAGAAATGATGTTAAATTATTTATTCAATTTAAACAAATAATTTTTACACAGAAGTGTAAAGAATAATTTAGTTCTGGTTTTAAGAATATATTTTTTTCGTTTAAAAAAATTTTTTTTTGTTGCACAACCAAACTGTCTTTTTAATTCTATGATAAAAAATCAAAAAATTTCTTCAAATCGAAGAAATTTTACTTTCTAACCATAAATATTCACATTTATCTTGAAAGTACACTCGATCATTACTCCATTATTAAACTTGAAAAAATAAATCTGTCGAGTTTAAATTATACTTAAATATACTTAATGCTCAATGCTCTCCTCAATCAAGAGATCGGTTTAGAAATCTATAAAATATCTTTTAAAATTCTGCAGCCAGAGAAAAATTCTGCGAGTAAAAAAATATTTGAATAAAAAAAATTTGTTGCTATACGGTTAGATAGAAAATTTCTTCAAATCGAAGATGCACTCAGAAAAAAATGTAGCATTAGATAGTACAATTGGGGAATTATCTTCTACAAATA